>CM037780.1:73404903-73454903 GCA_021229015.1 Solen grandis | reverse complement strand
CATTATATCAACAACAGCACACTGTCTTATGATAGTTGCCAACATCGCTCTAACTCACATATTAATTTTAACACATCAACAATTAATTCTGGTAAATAATATTTGGCACACTTGGTCGTTAATATGGTGCTAATGAACAACACGTGATATGTCAGTAAAGAAATACTCCAGAATTAATAAGAATATTTGTTGTCTTTCCCAACTAATCCGGGGTTACAAACAAACTTTTACAGTTGCAACTTCATGGTGCTGTACTAATTCTATTGTGAACGGTAGTGCACCGTGTTTGTACCCTCGGATTATATGGGAAAACCAACATTTGCCGAGTTCTGGATTACATCTATTGTTCCAGGGTAGTACTCACCATTGCGCATGATAATATTTTATGATATGCGATAAATTTACTTATTTTATGTTTTATTTCAGGCTACATGGTTGTCTTTTTATTTCTATTGGTGGTGATGATGATCCTTGCATATACCGTGGTCCTACCGATCTTCAATGTGGTTGACCGACAGATGCTTGTCTATGTTGCTAACCTACTGTAAGCTATGCTTGTTTGTTTGGGTCTTTCTTTCATTTTCTGTTGTATTTACAGTTCCTGTCCTAATATGTTCAATGTATCATCCCCCCCCCCTCACACACACACACACACACACACACATACACCCGCGCGCGCTAAAAACACCATTTTAGATGTATGACTTGTTTTTAAGATGAGAGATTGTGTAAATCAATAAACAAGCCATTAATGATATTAATGAGACTTCAAGCTTCTCAGAAACACATTGTTGTAGCGATACAACTGAGTAAACGAATAATAAAGTAATGTTTCAAGAAATAAATGGTGTGCATGAAATATGCAGAGAGCATTCGCTTGTAGAGATTATTCAAAAGTTTACTTGAATGTAAATTCTGATATTGACTATTCATATGAAACAAATTACAATAAGATAGCAATTGCGTATATATATCATAAGTTACGAGTAAATGTATAAAATATTACCTTTATTTTGTACAGACTCGTTTATATTGGTATTTTAGATATTTATGTTTCTATACACTGCCGTGTTGAGGAGACCATATATAATTCCAGAAGTGGTTGGCCTGGTGTCAGGATATTGTGACTGATGTGGTATCCTGCCAAATACTGCAGAATGGCGGCACTATATCTGCCTCAAACAGGCATAGTCTCAAAATGACAGAAATACTGAGGTTGGAACGTTAAAACCGATCAATCAGCCCAACAAAACGGCAATCTGACAAAAAAAAACGTTCAACGTTAATTCCAGAATTAGTTCTACCACTAAGGACTATCATGTAATGTTCAGTTATTTTATGCCTCTATTTTCAGACTAGGCTTTCTCTTCATCCCACTCTTATCGTTCGTTCTAACTCTCTGCTCAAACTGTTTACTGCATACCAGGGTGGAAAACCACAAAGAGACAGTCAAAGTTTTAGCCATAGACAACAGGTAAGTTTTGCGATATCCTGCTCTGAAACCAATACCTCATGAACCGATCTGATGACTTTGAGCGTCAGTACGAGGTTAAGGGTTCGATCCCTGGTCGAGACATATGGATATGGATAGCGGTAAATGAGAGGGAGTGTAGTAACCAAGAACCATAACTCTACCTTGAATTATTTCCCTTTTATAATGAATTTTTGTCCGGAACATAACGCCAAAACAGTACAAGGTATTGACTTGAAACTAAAATTATAGAAAGTGACTAAGAGAAATGCGACGACCAAGAACTGTAACGCTACCGTGTCCCATTTTTATTTTATTTTATCATGATTTTTTTTGTCCTGAGCACAATTCCAAAAGTATACAATACTTTATATATACATAGATAGGGACTAGGAGAACTTGCAGTTACAATACGTCACAGACAGTACGCTTTTGAAGACTCAGTATGTTTACATACAGTACTTAAACACATTTCGAGTTAATAGTATGGACAAAATAAAATAAAACAAGAAAAAAGATACTCTGTGATATGCTATTGTCAACAGCTGTAAAGTGAGACCGTATTTAATTCCGGTACTGTTACAAAAAAACACAGTCTGTATCTCTGATTGGACACAAAGTCATATGTCCAGTTACAGTAATTTTGTAAAAAAAAGATAAACAGCCTGGACTATAAGAGATACATTTCTAAGCATCTGATTGGTCGAAATCCGTGGGGGGGGGGATATGGGTCAGTTTCAAAAACATAGACAGATATAACAAAAGTGTCTCTCTTTCTCAGTCCTGTTTCTGTATAAAAATGTCAAATTTTGTCCAAAAAAAAAAATAAATCACTACGTTACATAATAAAAAAACCCGAAGTTTTGTGCATAATTTTTTTGTTTTTTGTTTTGCTTTTCGGCCCCAATCTTGACATAAGGATTCACAATTAACTTAAGTTACAGCTCGCAAAAGTCGTTAAAAAAACTCTACTATTGTTTGTCTAAAATAGGATACCGGTATACACGCATTATATGTTTTTGTGATTCTTAAAATCATGCTTTAGAGGGACAGAAAAAAACAACACACACACCAAATACCTCATTGCAGGAAGTTCTACCACAACATGCAGTACTTCCTGTTCTTCTTCTACATTGTACTGGGGTTGTACGGGAGCTTGGCGAAGATCATCAGAGGCGCTCTACTAGGCCTGCTGTTTCTACCCAGGGTAGACAGATGTGGGCTCATCGCCGGGTTCGAGAATTTGGATGCAGGTTAGTTTTCAGTGTTGGACTCACCACTCCACTCATCTAAACTGCGTTGTCTTCTACTGTGTAATATTGTTTAATCGGTTTATGAAAAAATATCAGTCATCATATTTTCTTCTATTTCTTCCGCGTTGTCATAAATTTACGGCCCTGCAGTATTATTTTATTGACATCTATTTCCAGGGTACATCAATTACATCAGTTTCTTGCACGTGGAGGAATGCCACCGTCACCCTGTTCTTCTTGTGTTCTGTGAATTGCTGACTGAAATAAGCGGAAAATCGAAAGTAAAGTTAAATAATTACTTGCGCAACAACGGGAGTTCATCTGCAGATACGCCCTCTATACATTTCGTACGCAGCGGTAACCGAGTGGCGAAAAACCGATGGTTGAAAGCGTACACGTTGCTTCGTAATCCGTCCTTACAAGGTGACGATACCGCGAGTGATTTTGACATTGTGTCAGAAAAGGACATTGTGATCGCTAATGAAGACCATGTTTCGATTGTATAGGTTTATTTTTGACCATTTAGATATATCAGCTATGTCAGCATTTGCAACCGATGCCCTTATTTTTAATTCACTTTGTTAAATCGAAAATAAAATAACTATCCTCTCAGCAAATAACTAGGAGAAAATAGGAATAAATTCAGAAATTAAATTGGAATGGTCATTCGCATTGACTTTTCGAATTAATTCTCTGAATAATAGAAATAAAGTATAAACATAAATATATTTGTCTTGCTGGAAAAATCAACAAACCATTGCATCGAGCATATTGAACCATGCATCAAAACATTTCTTTTTAACATTTGTAAAAAAGTATATTCCGCCTTCAACTGGATAATAATATTACGGTAAGTCCGTCTCGAGAAGTGTCAAATCTGGATTCTGGTAGCCATCCAGTCGTAGGTGCGAATACAGTAAATCTGTAAAAAGTAAACAAACAAACAAACAAACAAATTCTTCATTTTTTCATTAATAAAATATAAAGAGCGAATAAAAAAGAATATCGTAAGAAACTCCTCAGTCGTCGTGGCAAAATGATTTACTGATTACATCTGCAATACAAATTTTCTTTCTTAGAAACCAATATCATTTGTAAGAAAATGCTGTCTCTGAAACGTAGCTCATACATATCCAGAGCTTACTGAAATGAAGGTATTTTACAGGCTGACGGGAAAACTTTTTCATCCAAAAAAGTCAAATCCCTAACAGCGCCATCTATCAGAGATAAATCTACAGACAAATCCCAATTTGTCCGTGTCTCAATCACAGAAGCACAATTTTGCCAACACACACAGGTAACATAGTGTCCTAATAAGTGGAGTCCACAAACATCAAGAAAATATACAAGCCAAACACCATTTCTTTTAACTGATATACAAAAAGGCAATTTTTGAAAAAAGAACAAAGGATCAAAGAAAATATTATTTATAAGTCATGAATAGGAAGCTGGTTCCATTTGTTGTTTTATGAGCAACTCACGATAAGTTCTAATATCTGTGTATGTTTAATTAGTCAGTTCTGAGAAAAGTTATGAATCAAAGGTTGCATTCCTGGAATAACGTGATGTTCAGAATTACGGATAACACCCATACATTGCGTTTGTGACACATGTTTGTGAGTGTGTACTTGTTTGTGTTTATGTCCAGTGAAATTAACATTCTCTATGATGAGTTGGACTCTCGAAAAGAAAAATGGTACTTAAGTATGATTTTCATATTCAAACTCAAACTATGTCCATTGGTTTCAAAAGGGATTTGAGTATGATACCCAAATTTGAGCCTGGGATCGTACTTAAGTGTTTTCGAGGACACGGTGCCATGGAATTTGAATAACTTTTTAGCTTATAATGCTTACTTAACCAAAGTGTAGCTGGAATACGTGACAAATAGGATCAACCCTCTTTGTAAGAAAAGGTTATGATATATGATAAATATCATTCTCATATATCAATCAAAGAAAGTGTCGTGAATTGGAAATTGGTTCCATGTGTTATTGAATGCGCATGTCACGCATATTTCTAAGATCTGTGTTTGATGAGTAAGAGTCATAATTCATTGCATTCGTTAATTCTTTGCATTCCTGGAATAACCTCATTATTTCCTGTACAGAAATGGCGAGCGAACTGACGTATGTTTGCAAACCTCAACTATATCAGCATTTGGAATTATAATACTTTTTCTAATTAACTGTGGTTAAACGAAAATAATATAATTAATTTCTAGGAATTAATTCTGAATAAAATAAAGTATAAACATAATATTTTTGTCTCGCTGGAAAAATCAACAAACCACTGCATCAAACCTATTGCACGATGCATCAAAACAGTTCTTTTTAACATTTATAAATAGTATATTCCGCCCTCGACTGGTTTTATAAAATTAAGCTATTCCGTCTCGAGAAGTGTCAAATCTGGATTCTGGTAGCCATCCAGTCGTAGATTCGAATCCAATAAAACTACGAAACGTAAATAAACAAACAAACAAACAAACAGATTCTTCATTTTTAAATTCAAACAATAAACCCAGCTTAAATTACGTATACTCGTAACAGTGAATACAAAAATGTAAATCACAAGGATCTTTGAAAGAAACATAATACCGTTAACAGTAAAATTTACGGGTCGTTTCCGCCAAGCCTCACAGGTAGATCTTTGCTGGTAAACTTATACTATACAAAATACCTAGTATTTTTTTTATTGTAATACAGAATGAAAATATTTTGCCCCTTTGAAAATTCTATAGACCGAAAACCAAGAGATGCGCTACTCAAATATTCGTATACTCTCAGCGCGATCGCGATATTGTAAGGGATAGCCGGTGCGTTTGTATTTTCGAATAAGGGAAGTAACTACTGTAACTTTCTAGGAACCCATGTTCGATGTAAAGAAATGCTTAAGATGTGATTTTATTCCACATTCAATAATACAAACGTTTTTTGGCTATCTGTGGACCACCGTTCATGTTAAACCTTTAAAATGTGGGGAAAAAACTTTGAAAAAGCAAAACGATATTGTAAATTCTCTCTGTAGCAGACAAATTCCTATGGGAGATAAACTTTTCATTCCCCTTTATAAAAGCCCCACAAACAAATTCACAAGCATCTGAAAAAGTTCTGATGGCTTCTAAAGTACCAAAAAAGGGGTATTTTATAGGATTTCATCCAAAAAGTCAGATCCCCAACAGCGCGATTATACAGACGAATGCCAATGTTTCTGTGTCAAATGCAAACTTTTACCAGTGATTTTTGCTGACATGAAGAACAGGTAATTGACAATCATTTTTCGTCATTTTATATTCGTGCATTAGAAACTCCTCTATCAGGAATCATGAAAGAATTTTGCCTTAGATCCCAAATCAAATACCGGACTGGGAATAAATAAAACTATCTCTACATTTAAAAAGAATCTTTGAACAAACGTAAGTGTCCTTCCAAATTCACGATTTAGTCCCCGATTATCACCAAGAAAAACTAAAAGCCGAACATCATTTCCTCTTATATACTTAACTATGTACATGACGCATCTAGATATAATGAACGGAGAGACTGATAAACCAAAAAGTAAAACAGTAAAAACAACCAAAGAAAACAGTATTTAAAGATCACGAGCTGGATATTGGTTTCATTTCTTATCTAATGCGCATAATTACTTCTAAGGTCTGTGCATGGTTAATAAGTCAGTTCTGAGAAAAGAAACAAAGAAAAGGTTGAATTCCTGGAATAGTAAGGTGTTCCGAATGACGGACCACAAATTGCAGCAATGACACTTGTGTTTGTTTGTTTGATTTGTTTTACGTCCCACCGACAATATTTCAGTCATTTAGAGACCTTGTCTACTTGAAACCGACATAATGCTGCCACACTGCAGTATCACGCCGTAGACATGTGGCAATCACATTATCCTGACACCAGGTTAACCAATCCTGGAACTACCTTATAAACTGAGCGCCAAGCAAGAGTTCCATTCTTGTACCGGTTCATTTTTTACGACTTTGGTATGTTGCGGTCGGGGCTCGAAACCACGACCTCCCGCTCCCTTGGTGGACGCCATAACCACTCGACTTCGGACAGTGTGTGTGTGTGTGTGTGTGTGTGTGTGTGTGTGTCCAGTAAAATGGACAACAATGAAATCAGCATGACATTAAGGCTTCTTTCAAGAATGTCTACTTTGGTATGTCCGAAATACTCTTTCTATTAGCGATCTCTATGGTATGATGGGCTTCTTTGAACTCAAACAACTATTTAGCTTGTAATCCTGACTTTTACTAGTTGTAGCTTAAAGACGTGACAGAATAATGAACAACCCTCATTGTAAGAAAGGGTAATATATAATATATATATACTATTTTATTTTGATGTATCAATCAAATAAAATATTATTCAAACGAAAATGTACAAATCGTCAGATGTCGGTGTTTTCCATAAAACGATAATTTTTATGGAAAACGCCGACATCGCATAAATTCCAAGCTTTCGATTCAATGCGGCGTGTATTTTTCATACTTTTATATTTTATTTAATTTCCACGTTAAATTAATGTCAATATATCTTTATATCCGTAAATGGTTGACAAATTAGAAAAAAATAAAGGAAATATCAAGGATATTACTTCCGGTCTACGTGTCATCATTTGATTCTCGGCGTCTAGAATAGTCAGAAATCGAAACACTGCAGCCTGAACTAGTGTTTGGCTCTGTTTTTATGGTGTATATCTATTTATTAATTTAATAAACATGGTTTAATATATAAATAAAACATATTATTTTAACACACATAAATATTCATGGTTACTTTGGTAACTGACAATCTTTTCAATTTATCCTATTTTGTTTTGCTTTGATGTTTTCATTTTTTTCGAAATGGTAGGGTAATGCAAATATTAATAACTTCTTTGTATGGTGGTGAATTACTTAAAATGTTCAATTTAAATAAGTGAAACAATACAGATCAAAGACCTATTAAACAAACACTCTCAACTAGCCTCACGTTACAAATTGTTCAGTTCTCGCAAAGTCACGTTTTCAAATATTCTCTGGTAAAGATATGTAAAAGTATATTACAATACCATCAATTGATACCTTATGTATTAAAATAAGTCAAGAAATAAAAGTATTTCATGTAAAAAGAATAGTACCTGCGAGATGGTTACTATAGGTATGTAAACTGTGTTGTTTTTCTGCTACTCTGGTGAATTTATATCATGAAATACATCAATCTGAACAAAAATCCTTGCTGTAGGGAAATAATTATTCATAATACGGTTACATTTACATTTCGGTTACATTTGTGATTTTCATATACTTTTTTGAAAGTTTGCATTATTCAATGATCTGCTGTGTGCTTAAACAGTAGTTTCCGATGGCTATTTCAGGAGTGTCCTATCTCTGTTTAATATGTTTTTGTACAGATCAAAGTCTTGAAAAATGTCCACTAGAGTTTGATACCTCAATGCTCAAGTCACGCTTAGTTTTAAGATCTATGTTTGGTAAAAAATCGGTTCTTAGAAATGATATAAATGAAAGGCTGCATTCTTGGAATAACCTTAATTTCCTAGAAAGAAATAGCGACGGGACTAAGATATATCAGCTATGTCAGCATTTGGAACCGATGCTACTTATTTTCTTATTCACTGTGTTTAAACGAAAATCAAATATTTATCCTCTAAGCAAATAATTCAGAGAAAATTAGAACAAACACAGAAGTTAAATAGGAATGGTCATTCACTTTGACTTTTCGAATTAACTCTATGAATAATAGAAATAAAATGTAAGCATAAATCTATTTGTCTCGCTGGAAAAGCCAACAAACAAAGGCATTGGCATCAAATCAACTTGCACCATGCATCAAAACATTCTTTTTTAATTAATATATATTATCCGCCTTCCACTGGGTAGTAATTTTAGGTAATTCCGCCTTGAAAAGTGCCAAATCTGGATTCTAGGAGCCAACCGGTCGTATATGCGGATCCAATAAATCTGTAATCAGAGCGCTCGTAGTGTAAAAATACATACGATGCGTTTCTTTAAAGTCTGCCTTTCACAGAAACATTGGTTGATTGAGGAAAAGTACTTGTTCTTCTGATATTCAAAATATTGAGCATGACTCAACAGTAAGTTGACTTTAAATATTGGTCGGCCATGTATAAATTCTCATCTTTAATTTGCTCGCTGCTTTGCTACACCTGCTGTTGCTGACTCTGAATCCCTCCCGGAAGTAAGGAAGCGGCTCCCTGTGCGGACAGAGATCTCGGGCAGTCTGATCGGATTTGACCATAGCCTCCACACTCCAAAGACCTCTCCGAATGGAACGAAAGGACTGCTGGTTCCGAGTGGGAATAGTAGTAACACAAGAAACAGCACTGAAGTTGCTCGAAGGTCCGACAGAAAGCGGCTGCTAACGGATTTCCTCTTTGCAAGAGCGCGTGATTCGGGATGGCGGATTTTGATCACTAGTGAGGTCATCCGAAGCATTCACGAACGGTATCTCACCCGCCAACTTACTTATCCACCAGTATCACGAGTTTATTTCTATGCTGACATTTCTTATCCACAGACTGAGGTAATTCCAAAGACTGGTGTTGCTCTCCTTTCCTAATATCGTCGGTCACGGAAGTCGCCTCGCCCTGAATGTCACAGTTACACACAAAAATAATGATTCTTATTCCCTTCGTACATAAAGTCATGAAAATTCTGTAGAAACTTGAATCTCTTATAAACAGGGTCCATAGAAAGATGAACTTCTTTACATAATTCGTTTTCCAAACAGCTGAATATTTTATCAAAATAAGAGCGTCATAACCATCATCGAAATTTAAAGAGTTGATTTAACGTTTTGGTGTATCCACTTTAGTATTCATTTAATACGGGTAAACTGATATAGTGACACTGGCAACGCGAAGGTTCCAAGCCATTAAGAAGACGCTAGCTTAAATAATCAACAATGCACGAGATTTTCGCACATCATACGATTCACAAAAATAATTCTAAGACTTATGTTTACCCATTTACCTCATAAATATTCATGTTAAAAGATATGACATGATGAATATTAATTAACTGAACTTTAAATATTACGTGAAAAACGGAATGTAACACTCACTCAGCCCGACCCCGCGTGGGTTCGAATCCCGGCGGGGTAATTCGGATTTTCATGTGAGGAAGCCTTCCTGCTGGCTTGCGGTAGGTCGGTGGTTCTACCCGGATACCATCGTGCATTCGGGGTCTTCCTCGACCTGTAATTAGCTTGACGTTGCTATATGATTGAAATACTGTCGAAGCGACGGTAAACTCAAATAGTCAAGTCAAAGAAATGGAGATTGTAGTACCGTAACGGTTATATACATGTATTGTCAAGCGTCCGCTCCACCGCAATAGGTATTGTAATGAAGCGTACCGTCGAGGCGATAAAGCAGATTATGCTATACTGCAGATATTTATAACGTTCGTTCCGAAATTTGTCCCAATTTGATAAAAACTGTTAACAACTATTATATACATACATCAAAGACACTTTGATTCAGTCAGAATATTGTATTAATATTTTGTTAATACGAAGCTTATATTTTAGCTAGTTATTATCTCAATTAAGTAATAGAGCTGACCTTTTTTCTGGATGTACAGAAATATCTACCAATGAAAATCGTTAAGATATTCATTCGGTATTATCCTACGTCATCATCCGTAAGTAGTCAATAGTCAGGTTAGACAGGAACGCCGAAATGGATTTTTATTTGTCATGCAGACTGTGACTCTAAGCTCTACAATGGAGACAGATCAGGCAACCTCTGTGTCTGCCCTGTTGGCCATTACGTCAAAACGTGTCTATATGATATAAAATGTGTAAAATGTAGCGATGATATATTTGCAAATAAATTGCTGATAATTATGTTTTGATTAGTTTTACAAAAACTACCATTTCAGTATATGAATTACTCTTTCGTTTATCAAGTTATAAGAAAATGGTGTTCTGCTAAAATGAGTATTCTAATATGGCACGTTCTCAGTGAAAATATAAATTACGGTCATGGCATGTAGTTGCCACGGTACAGTAATAAAAGTCACTGACTTATTAAACTAATTATATATACGATTCAGAATCTGGTACACAAGTTTCCATGACGTTTCCCACAAGAACGCGATTTTTTTTCACAACGTAGTTTTGCATGGAAGGCGATTTTTTTTTAAACCTGGATATTATTTGAACAGAGCGACATTGCAGTCCTAACAGGAAGGACTGAGAACTACGCCTCACATGTGTCCCTATGTGACGTCACAGAGAGTAGTGCAGTAGGAAGTGAAAGTCGAATAATAATTATTACGATCCGAAAACGGTTGCATTACCATTCATTTCTGAATATAACCGGCATGTCATGTCTTTATATGATATGCACATAAAGTTGTAACATTTCTTACCATATGCATATCCCTCATTATTACTCTAAACCGTGTTGATGATGGCTTATTTCCTTGGAAAAGACAAATATAAAACATATTCAATTCATTTGCTTATATTTTATATTTTGTCATTTTTATTGAAGTGTTTTGCTCAACATTCACTGTTATCGACATAAATATTCTGGTATTCATCAGTTATAGAGAATGCTTCATCAGTCCTCTGACGAGTGGTCTGAGATGCATGCAATCATGTTCTGACAGCGCTTTCAGTGCTTTGATATGACAAGTTGTTTTGGTTATTTATCGGTATTATTTCCCTGACTTCCCTTAGAGCAGCTCGTTCACTCATTTTCTTCGTCTAAGATTTTGATTTTTATATATATATATATATGTGTGTATTACATCTGTCATTGTTATTCGATTTTATTTTTAAAGTGGGTGGTTTCCCTATCCCTACCGTCACAGACGGTATTGATCCTGTATTTAAAATCATAAAACCTATATTTAGAATTTCGATTTTCATTTGCCGCCACTTGGTTGATCACATTCCCTTACTTATAAGGCTGAACTTACGTAATTTCTACCCTGAACTGGTGAACACGCCATTTTGCGGAACGTATCATGTGGTACCGAAAGCACAATACCATATTCTATCACAGGGGCTCGAGGTTGCACGGGGCGAATCATTTCGATGAATAGAAATAAAGAATCGAACTGTTTCATGTGTTGCTTTCACTCTTATACATGACTAACATGTGTTTTAATGTCCCAATCGAGCTTAACAACAGCCGAGACCGATTACTTCCGGTTTCTTTTGTTACAGTAGTGAATAAAAGGTAAGCGCTCATTTGGAAATATATTTAAAATGAATAATGTGTAAGCAGGTGTGACTTCCCTGTACCTTCTTGTCCGACGGTGATTACTCTGTGCTCATTGTCAATCACATTGTTTATGCTTTTCTTGACCTCCATAATTCAATGAAGTTTTCCCGGGAAATGTCAGTTTCTTTTACATTTTGATTGACCAATAAAAACTTACCTTTACATTCAGTAAATTCACGATAGAAAAGCTACCTCGATTACGTTTAGGACTGTCTCAATATATGCATTTAAAACACAACCTGGTCCATTTTCAGTGCTTAATTTTATCATAAACGTGTTTTTCCAAATTTGGTCTCAAAACAGTGAAACGTTTACCCGTGCAATGTGACCTGCACTTGTCGAGTTTATTTTCTTCACCAAGATTGACGAGAGAGAGAGCAGATTTTTTTCTACCGATCATCTGTGATGGATCTACTTTAATTTCCGCCAATGTTTTCTTAGGTTCCATTGATATATGCGAACAACCTTGTTGTGTCGGACATATTTTTCGACGTCCCATGACACTAAGGGTTTCAGTTGTCGAACACAGCGATTTCACTTTTTATCATTATCGTATTCAGCAATGTTATTGTTATTATCGGCCATGATTATCTCTTAAAAGAGAAAAAAAAAAAAAAAAAGAAAACAGCAACAAAAACAGCAAAACACAAAACAAACAAAGAAAACAACAACAAAATAACAACAATGTAACAACAACAAACGATGACACACTATAGCATATTTCTTTAACAACACTCTCTTTTCTTTTTCATTTTACATTTTGTACATACTATAGTTATACAACTGTAACTCGAATCCATATGCCAAACTGGTAGTTATGTAAAGCACGTAATTCTTACTGAATTTTGCATTTGTGAATATCATATTGTCGATAATGCAATATTTGCGATAATGGATGTTTCAGCATTTAACACGAGAACACCAGTTATTAATATCAAGTATCAAACTACGTTTCCTTTTAAAGTCTATTAAAGTTTTGGATGTCATTGTGGGTCTTTATTGCAAATTAAGGATATGAAAATGACACGAAGATGTTCATCAGTTTATAATTAATTTCAACTTCGTCCTCAATTCACGGAGGTAAAGAGACTTAGAGCATTGGTATAGAGACTCGGGACCTACATGTTATAGCAGCTACAGATATCAAGTCAAGTCAAAGATTTTATTATGATAAGGCCTCCAGCCCATACACAAATTATTTACATAAATATTCTAAACATGCAAACATATATTGTGTCATGACAAGTATACAAACATACACTTTTAATATAAATTTAGGCACGCATGCATATAATTAGAACAATATCTGTAAATATATACCTATAAGCATATACATATAACAAATTATTTTTCTCAAAGTTGGGAATACAATGTCACAGATAATTATTTCTTGATTTAACTGCGTAATAAATATACATTGCTAATCTTTAAATGACATTTACATTTCTACATGACATAAGACTATGGAATTTTTCAACAGATGGATTCTCATAATAGATGTTTGGGATATATATAGAATGAATATTTTTTATACAATGGACAGATGCATATAAAATGATACTCATCCTCTAAATAGCACTCACAATAAGGACGGACAGTCTCTGTATTCTCTAGGTATATTGTAATAGCACCCTGTTTCTATCATAGGACAGTGTGCAGAACTTCTAAAATTTGCTAAACATGTCCTAAACTTGTCAATATTTATTGAATTCACATAACATTCAACATAATAATCTCTTTTGTATTTCACATAGTACGATAATTTTACATTTTTACAACATTGTGCATACCAATTTTACAAGTACTGGTCCTTTAATCTAGTAATATAAATGGCAAGGAATACTTTTTGATTTGGTACATATTGACTGTCCCACACATAACCAAAGCCATTTGAATATAAATGTTGCCGGACATTACTCGCCCAATTACTATATCCTAAACTATCAAAATGTACTTGCATATCATAACATATCCTCACATATCCTCACATATCTATATTAAGGCATACGAGATATTTCTGAACAATGTGAACAGCAACACTACGCATTATTTCTGGAATTGAGAGTGACTGGTATTCAAAGGTGTATGACAAATGGTGTATGACAGAGGAAATGTATGGGATGCAACGGTGAATATTTTGAGAAAGAATAACGGCGCTTGTCACATTTCAGTAAGTAAATTCAACACGTAACGTCATGGCGTGCTCCGCACACCTCTACATCCCTTTACATAAACCCGTGCCGTTTCATTGTTTAAGAACGGAAAGTTTTGAAATTTTGTAGCATCGATCATAAAACATTGGTGAGTGATTGGAGAAAGTTTAATTCTAATGCGAAATACTCGTATTAAAGCAGGTGTCTACGAACTTTCGAGACGACCCTCGTATTAAGTATTCTTAGCCAATAACTAATACAACGTTTGGCTGAATTTATATATATAGGAAACCGTCCCAGGTCCCCTAAAATTGCATCATTACAATCTGATGGTTTTACATTTAAGAAACGTTTACACGCAAATAAATGAATATTTTCTAAACATACATAATTATTTAATCCCCATATTTCTGCCCCATATAACATAACTGGCTGTATTTTTATATCAAATATTTTAAAAAACGTTGAATAGGGTAAACATTCACAAAAATCAAGTGATTTAAGGATAGACATAAGAGCCCTTTTCGCTTTTATACACATACTCTCTGCCATTTTAAATAGATTATGAAATGGATACCTACATAGTTAAAACCATTTGCAATACTGAGTTCTGAATCAGCAAAGTCCAGTGTTCTGCTGTTGATAACACACCTCTTTTTAAAGGCTATAATTTCGTTTTTTTCTACATTACTTGAAGTTTATATTCTATACAAAAACTATGTAATAAATTAAGCTGTTTTTGCAGACCAAACACTGTGTCAGATATACATGAATATCATCTGCAAACATAAGTAAAATATTTCTGTCAGATCTGGAAAAAGCTGTATATCACGAATAGTGTTATCACATAAAATACCATAAAACTCATCAATGAAAAGAACAAATAAGATCGGACTGAGACAGCATCCCTGTCTCAAGCCAAGTGGACAATTAAATGTATCCGAAATACCTTGATGTGTTCTAACATAAGCTTTCACGAGGCATATATGGATACAAATATCAGAAGGATGAGTTTGTGAGCACTTGCGTATTTAACGCTTTACCATACATAGATGCATTTTGACGCATTAAACAGAGTAGACCCAGACCAGGCAGCTTCTTCCAGGAACTATATGATTGGGGTCTATCCTGTTGCTCATATAATATTGAAGCTTAGATACTACACAGTCTTCCTGGCACAGGAAAAAAATTGTTTCATATAAAAATTTGGTTAAATAAGTTAATATTCATCATATCATAAATTTGTACAGAATATGCATGAGCAAAAAAAGTCAGCTTGATTTAAGAGACGATAATCTTCTTATAAATATTTGAAATATTTTACATTAAAGAAGTATCACATTCTGAGATTTGTCACACTGATATGTTACACTGAGATATCACACTGAGATATCACTGAAAAATATACTATAAGTTATTTAAATAAGATATCACATCCTGAGATATGTCATACTGAGATATCACATCCTGAGATACATGTATGTCAAACTGAGATATCACATACTGAGATACATGTATGTCAAACTGAGATATCACAAATGAGATATGCCATACTTCGATTCATGTATGGCGATGCATTAAACTGAAAGTGAGACTATTCGCTTTAGAGGATGCCATAGAAAGTGATTTTTACAAAGCGGTGATTGTTATGTGGATGTTATATTTCTTGCACTCAACGTACCCTTTGAAAACAATTATTGTTTTAAATATATCATTTGTATGTATATATTTATTTGTGATGATACCGAACACTTTGGGTTCAAAGATATATATATATAGAGAGAGAGAGAGAGATAGAGAGAGAGAGAGAGAGAGAGAGAAAGCTTCATTTGTAATATATTATAAGTATATTAGACAACCTGTATTCCCCATACCAGTTTTCTTTAGTCTTTTTTACAAGGAGCAAAATGTAACTGTTTTTATGTTAAATATACGTACACCGGTTCAGTATTGTGTAAACAACGAAGTCCCCGCCTTTAACAATAGGATGATACTTTCGGTTGCCAACAAGTGTTATTCATCGATACTGTCGAGATATGAGAAAGATGTGTTGCTTTGTACTCCTTTCCCGCCAGAATATTGACGTGTGGGCTGTCTCGTCTGCGACATACCGTAAACAATATCTCTAAACCAGATACAGGCGGCATCCTGGAGACGAGACAACCGCCGGTCTCATGACGTACATTTCTGTAGAGAAATGTAGAATAAAATTTCCTATTAAAAGGATGGCTTGTCCGGTTTATTATCAGCCGGTCTAACCAAAGTATCATTCTGTTGTTTATCTGTTCAAGTCTAACCAAGTACCGTGGAATGGGCTAAGAGTTTGAATTTTAGCTTCTTTCACGAATTGTTGGCGCACACGCTTGCAAGTGTTGTTTAATACTGTATGTTTATATGAAGAGATTGCATTAATAGTTAATACATATTTTTTATCTGTCCTAGAATGAAAAGCGGTACAGATTTTAATTCTCATCACATAATGGTCCTACACTATCCATTACTTTAATCCCTATCAACGCCGCCTTATAAGATTTTCTGCGCGTTTTGTTTAATCCAATATGTACTCGTACTTCCTTTCAATATTATTATTTTCAAACTTGATTACAAATTTTTACTATGATATTTCGCCCAAGATCGTTGGAATTGTTAGTAACTCGTCATAACGAGGTCACGTGACATGCACAGTATATTTTGAAAACAACAATTTGTAAGCTATCTTCGATGTATTGTAGTTAAGGTAACTTTAAATACCGTTTACAAATTAGTATGTTTAGAACGGATGCATCCAGTACATGCATAAATATTGTGTATTATGGAAATTGGCAATTTTAAATCCGTAGGCATTCGAAAAAGGTTCAGCTCTTTTCTCTTTTCTAACACCGTGTGAAAAGAACACAAACTGCAAAATAATGAATATATCATTTTCTTAGCAGTGCCATAACTTAAAAAGTTAATACATTGTACACAACAATATACAAGTGGATGCCGTGGTCCTGAAAAAATTAGCAGACTGCGAATCTAAAGTTTGTAGGTTCGAACCCAGTTGGAGGCAAGCGTTTTTCGTGGTCTTCAAAGTGCTAGTTTAACTCAAGATCCGTCGAACAAGATTAACTTAAGCTGTTTCACAAACGACGTGAAATAGATATGTTTAAACTAAACGCATTACACTTGGGGACACAATGTGCGTCTAAAATATTTGTAATCACCTACATTCTGGAACAAAAGAAGTCATATACTTGTTATAGAAATATATCTCCATAATTCCCATAGAATTCAGTGAACATCACACAAAATAACCAGAGTTTAAATTCCTATAGAGACATATCTAATAAATATGTGACGTAGACATTCATATGAAATTAGACTCCATACGGTTCAATTATGCGATTCTAGCGCCAGAAGTTTTATGTATGTAATAAGATTTAGGTGCTCTGTATTATCATCTTTATGGGAAATTTGTCTTTGACAGTAATAACTGCACACAATTACATTAAAGTCAAGCTGGAGTATGATAACATTTATTTTTTATTACATATTTTCAGAATCCCAGGCATACGAATATGCTACAAGAGACAAGAAAGAAAACAATAAATACATTTCACGTGAAATAATTAAAGCAACAGTCTTTTTCTTGTAGGTAGAGGTTAGAGAGATTATTACAGATTCTCATCTCAACTAAAATCGGTTTAAATTGAATATTTAACAACCACAGGATGCTACAACCCCTTTGTAACGATTTACGCTGCATAAAATGAACGTTATTTTCGTTTATTGTTAGTTATATATTCACTTGGATTTGTAATTCCTTTATCTTTCTCGTAACTTTTCGGACATGGTGCATTTGGCAGATAGCCGAGATTATCCCGAAGTTAACATGAATATTATATGAAGGAATCAGAAATCGACTGCTTGTTCCGGTACTTTGCTTTGATTGTTGACGAAATACATTAACCCTTTCCCTCATAGAGGAAACCATGAAAAGACCTATGCGAACAACATAAAACCAGATCAGCCTGCGAGTAACTCCTCAGCTCCTCAGTGGTCTGGAAATGAGGACTTTATAATTAAATTTGGTAAGGTATAACTGTGGTTTTCTGCAGATCAGGCTTTATGTGGTACCTACTGAGTGCGTCAAAATGAGTCTATATGAGGGAAAGGGTTAAGTATATCTTGGCCTTCACTACCACCAAGATGATTGCCAACTTCCCTCCTGATATGCCCATGTAGATCTGCTGTGGAGGAGACAAGTTCATGCGTTGACGTAGTGTGCAGTCCAGTCTCGAGTCGTCATCGTTGTGAGTGGCTGTTGAAGTCACCAACAACAAAAAGTCCTGTTTCATCTGATACTATTTTCTCTAGGGATAGTCTTCTGTCGCCTGGAGAGTACATATTCTCAAGTTTTAAGCTAAGATCGTTCTTTCCGAGGCTCAACACCTGGAACTCGGGAGTCATCCAAGTGTGAAGTAGTCAGGATCGCATTAATGTTGTTCCTGACCCGCCCAAGTGTGAGAAAGCTTTCTTTACTCCTTCCTATTCTGTCGTAGTGGAATCACTGGCAACCTCTGACTTTAAGGGATTTGGCTGGTTGTAATTGAGTATCCAGGATGCAACATTCATTGATACCTTTCCCATGTAGAAGGTGTTCCAAGTCTGTTTCTTGTTGAAGACTTTCTCTGCGTTCCAATGCATAACCTTAAAAAGCTGATTAGTCATCCTCTTTGGCTTACTGTAGCCTGTGATACGCCCCCTCTTCTCTTGGCTTTCTGTGGAATGAATGAGGGACCTCAAATAGCTGTGGATGGACTCTGTCGAGGCTCAGACCTTCCTGAATTAATCAAAGATTCAGGGCCACATCTATAGTAACTATCAGGTCGTGCAGTCATAGTGTTGTGAGATTCTGTGGTTTGTTAGAGAGTGCCAGTTGGCCCAGCTCCTCTGACTTTAACTCTCTAGGTACACCACCCTTAGCTCCTGGCCAAAAAACATACCCTGGAAGCACAGGGGCTATTTGCCCATGTCTTGGGGTTTGTTCATTGACACCAGGGCGTATCCACATCTACTGCGTAATCAATAAGACGTGCTATTACCTCCTTATTGTTCAATCATTACGACGTACGACGTATTGTTTTTTCCGTTTTTATGTAAAACATGAAGACGTTATATTATCTCTGTATTGTGTAATGCATTTAGGCGTATTATTATCTCCATGTAGCATATCCATACGTACTGCTTATCTCCACGTTGTGTAATGCAGTTAAAAGCTAGAAATATGTCGTTTGTAGATCTAAAAAAAATAGACATGTCTGGACCTGCATATTTCATAACGAAACGTTTACCCCCTGGTGTAGTCATTCAATATATCGAGGGAGGTCATCAACTCTTTAAATCTTAAAAATAATTACAAACACCGCACGAGACTTCCTTGCCCTGGTGAAGTTCCCATAACAACCAATAGGGTGGTCCCATGTTTCATGTGCATTTCATGTGGTTTATTAACCGAAAGTCTGCCAAAGATGGTTAAGAAACCTATTTTCTTTCAAGTTCTTCTAGTCGTAACTTGGATTTCTGTCTTGCTTGTTAATCGTCATGCAGATAGAGTTGTTTACCGATAGAAATTCTTTGTTATTTATTCATTTTAGTCATATTTTTTCTGATCAATTAGAGTGTCAAGATGTGTCTTTTTCTTTTATCTGGCAAGGGATTATCTTCATACAGACTGGTTCTCCGAGTTTCAAGATTTGTAAAAAAATACATGAGCCAGATAAAAGAAAAGACACACCTTAGGAAACCAAGGTTATCTCCGGGAAAGGCCATTAGGTCCGAAATGAAGCGGACTGTACCTTAAACTATATTATTAGATAACCAAGGTTTCCTAATGTTTCATTAGGATACCTTGGTAATCTTGGTAGAGGCTACGTGGTCCAAGACATAGCGGATTCAATACAAGGACTTTACACACTAGCACATGTTTTTGAAAGATAAAAGAGAAAAAAACACATCTTAGGAAACCAAGGTTATCTCCGTGAAAGGCCATAAGGTCCGAAATTTAGCTGACTGTACAAGGGCAGTAATTCTTAAGAGAATAGTGCGGAATGGGTCATACTCACACTCTGTCCCGATAATTATATCTAAGTTGCTCAGTAAATTCAGATGCAGAATGAAAGAAAAGTGGATTCTGGCATAGGTTTGATAATACAAGGGACATCACTCCAGACCTTTTTGTTTTTTGGTTCGATATTTGCTATGATCGAAGATCACTGAAAATCCATGGCCATCAAAATTGTTTTCCATGTTTAATTTGCATAACTTAATAAATACGGATACTAGAGTGGAAACAATGTGAAATTCGGTTTATTTAGACAATTAATGGGCCATAACTCCTGACCTAACGATATGATGTCAGCCATGACCAAAATGGTCTAAAAAGGATGAAAGTTATAAACATTTCCCCTAAGCTTGGGCAATATTACTTACCTAAGCAAGAAGTGAAGTATGGACAATTTTACAGTCCAAGAACTTACTTTCATATCAATCGGTTAGATTTCTGGCCACGGATATTGACCGAGATTGCTTCAAATTATTGCTTCTAGAGTACAAACAGGGTGAATTTAATGAAAGAACCATAAGTCTATAACTTGACCGGGACGGCGGACATCCGATAACTCACCCCCAGAGCATTCCCTGCTAAAGTCAGCTAATCACATGTTTTAATGAATCAAAATATTAGTTTTGCTTTGGATCAGTTGATTAAACTTTTATAGAAATTAACAAAAATAATATCAAATTTGTGAATTTTTTTTTTAATATCTATGTGTCATTATCTGATAAATCGAGACCCTTGAATGCATTCTAAATATAGGTTTTTAAGCTTTCCGCGTATCTTACATGTAAATGTATGTTCCGGGTTGATGTGACGGCCTAACTACCTTCCAAGTAATCGTCTTAAATAGTATACAGATATTGATTACAATTGATGCTGTTCTTCATTTAAACCCGTGTGAGCGGTCACTTGTACTGTTCGAAGCAGCCTGCTATGTGCTCCGGGAAAGGACGTTTTCTATATGCTATAATTTGACATCCATTTACAACCACCCACACTTAGCAGACATCTTGAATGTTGCCCGTAGACAGGCCATGATCTATAGTTTTCAGGTTGAATCTTGCCTAACTGTGCGTCACAAACAATACTAATTGGTTGTAGCTTAGAGATCTTCTAACATATCAAGGATATATATTTACTGACTTTCTATGCAATCTGAACCACCCAGACAATAAAAGATAGAGTAGCAGAAAAGAGTATATTATACATTGGAGAGAGAGAGAGAGAGAGAGAGAGAGAGAGAGAGGGAGAGAGAGAGAGAGAGAGTGGTCACAGGTCAGTGAAAAATATTGTAAATAGGTACATAACCCCTCGTACATCTTTATGCTAAATGTTTTTTTCTCTCTCTATTTACGAGTATCAATTATAATACCTTCCCGTTCACGGAACATTACACACGTACGTTTGATACATAGCAGTCTCACGAGGCTTGATATTTATTTTATATAAAGTGACAGATATTGTGTCTATATTGTAAAAAATTATAGACCAAAGTCTGTTAAATTATCATTCCATTTGTTTGCTTGCGTATGAATAGTTCAGTTGGTAAAGACTAAACTATCTAACAAATCCGACAGATAACCTAACCTATACCCTATAAACCCGGAAGTTAGGAGATATACGGGCAGCACATGCATTTTATTATTCACCGCATAGTTATAAATGACGTTTTCAGTATTATGTATACCTGATGATAAAGTTTGCTGCTATATCTCCTGCGTGGGTGAAGATAACGCTATATTACATTTGTGGGGATCTCCGCCGTCGTCGAGTGACTCTTGTAGAGTGGTTTACTATCAAGTTGTCCCTCACAGATGTGGGTTCGAGTCCCAGTATAACGATTTCGAGTGGTCCCGAAATTCACGCCCCCGCCCCCTCCCTATGAACATGTAAATGTTCTTATACTCCCGGATATGGCACCCCCATACCAATGAACATAAATACACTTTCCAATTCCAGCATCATGAAAACATTCTTTTCCTGTTCGAGCTCGGGGCCTTCCCAAACTTATAATAAAGAGACGTCACTATATGGCTGAAATACTGTCGCATCGACAACATCGTTATCTTTAATATAATTTTACAAGGATGCACACAAGTTAACATCAAATTAGTTGATAAAAACCTAATCAAAATTATTACACATTGAATTTTAAAGTGATATATATAAAGTTATTTTCTGAAATATTTAGAGAGAGAGAGAGAGAGAGAGAGAGAGGTTGTAGGGAAGGGGAAGAGAGAGAACGCCATCTATGTACAATGAATCTGCATTGAATAGCGGTGCTCCTTCTTCTCTGGGAAGGGATAGCCAGAATATTTATATATACATGTGCACATACATATAACTCTAACTTGGAGTTAAGTCTCTCTCTCTCTCTCTCTCTCTCTCTCTCTCTCTCTCAACACGCAGAATAAGTCTTTCAGCTAACTGTCGTCTCCTGGCAGTAGAATTGTCGGCAATTGCAAGAAGCGTCATCTGAGATCTGTGTATATCGATCGCTAGCAACTGAACTGGATAGATTTCCTTATATATACTGGAGAGAGACTACAGTGACGTGACCCACTTCACGTATATTGGTGGAGCCGAACACGGAAGTACAGCGTTAGCTGCACGGGAGTGTGTATCCCGGTCTTCCTGGATTACCAGATAATCTGTCTTGTGATAGGACGAGAGGATTAAACAACACGGGTTTGAGGTAATAACAAACTTTTTTTTATTTACCTAACATGAAAATTGAATGTGTTATAAAAATGGACATGCCATTTTAATATATAGATTTTTGTAAATATATAATTTATGTATATATAAATGTTATTTTAAAAAATTGTTTTATGTTTTTAAATGATTATTTTTTAAATGTATGAAATGGAGACAACGCCAGTTCTTTATTTTTTTCATATTTGACAGCTGTCAATTTATTTCATATTTGATAGTGCCAGTTTCTTTATATGATTTATTTTTGACAGCTTCCAGTTTTATTTAATTTTATGTGTGTTTGTTTGCTGGGTTTAACGTCCCACCGACAGTATTCATTGAACTTTAATGCCGATAAGTTAATACTGTGTAGACATATACTATGTATGAATGCTGACAAGTTATTGTAAATCAAGACTAGTGGACTAGTGTCGGAATAATGATTGTGTGTGGTATCATGCCACTTGTCTATTTGAGGTAGTACTAAATCTCTCTAGTGTAACCGTAAGTCCCCAAAGTCCCCCAAATAACTGAAGTAATGTGGGCGGAATGTTCAAACGTATTAATTCAAATCATAACAAACCCGGGTTTTCTAAACAGAATATATCACAGAATTCTGTGTCTTTTAGCTTGGGGACATGGTGATTTGTCAACGTGTTTTACCTCGCTAACAGGTCAACAGTAGACTAATTAACTGATGGTGAATATCGGAACTCCAGGGTTTGGTCTTTTTACCAAAATATTTGGTGATTGTTTTTTTCTGTAACAGTAATTAAAGGCTGGAGGAAATAGACGGAATATCGAATTATGCCCTAAGGCTGTGTAGAGACAATTCATATCTGATATTTCATCCGTCCATAGAGCTATTTGTCTGTAATGAAGTATGCAGACATGTTGCTCTGTTAACCACGGAGTGGCGGGGCAGTCACGGCGTAGTGATCTGCGTCCATTCGTCCTCATTTTTCTCTTTTTATTGAAATGGCTAGCAATCAGTCTCTGATTATGATGGCCATATTTTTAGACCTTGCGGTCAAGGATAATACCCGCCGTGGCCGAGCGGTTACAGTCGTGGACTACAAATCTCTCAGCCCCTCGCCGCTGTGGGTTCGAATCCCGGTAGGGACTACGGATTTTTCATGTGAGGAAGCCTTCCAGCTGGCTTGCGGTAGGTTGGTGGTTCTACCCGGGTACTTCTGTGCACTCGGGGTCTTCCTCCACCTGTAATTAGCTGGACGTCGCTATATGATTGAAATACTATCGCAGCGACGGTAAATACAACAACAAGGATAATTCACGAGTGGTGAACTTTTTTTTTTCGGAAAGAACAGCATCGGAAGAGACAGTTGTTGGATACAAGGGAGTCCGGGTCAGCTTGGTTTCTTTAATGAGCCCGGTATATAGCACCAATACATGGCTGCTGTCTATATGTATCTCTAATAAATACTGGTCTCACTATCGCCTTAATTTTTACTTTGATATAATATTGATTGAAAAAAAAGTTAAATACTTCGACCACACACACTGAGACAGACAGACAGACAGACAGACAGACAGACAGACAGACAGACAGACAGATAGATAGATAGATAGATAGATAGATAGATAGATAGATAGATAGATAGATAGATAGATAGATAGATAGATAGATAGATTTACACTGTCACATGACATGTCACCACGCCCATCATATCCCTCGTGGATTTGGAAACTAGTGTATACAACTTATACAATATATACCTCACAATAGGATTTGGGTAGAAACTGGAGAAAATTCAGATCATTAACCCACGAAAATAGAGTCACTCTTCACTGCCACTGAATCTATAGTGCACGTCACTCTTACAAACTGTTGAAGAGGTTTACAAGTCTTACCCGAACTGTCATTAAACGCAATATTAAAATCTGAAACTCTTCCTTAGACACTATGTATGGTTTCATGACAAAGGAGGCTTGGCTGTCAACAACAGTTCAAGTACAAACATCCGGCTCTTGAACCGCAAATAATCTTTTTAATTGTTTATTTTTAATAAAATAACCTCGTCCGTTTTTCCTTAAGGAAACACTTTACAGTTTACCGCATATTTGTACTCTTTGTTTAAGGAAAAAACAACAACAGATAGTCGTCTTTAATCAAAATATGATTCATTTAATTTATTAGTTTAAATATATGTTTATCACATTTGTCATTCCATTTGTTTGTGATTTAATAAATCCCCCATACATTCCTGTTACATTAACGGTTACTATATCTAGCTTGAACGATCTAAAAATTGAATGTCTCATGAAATATGTTGATTTTCTCTTCCTTCTTTTTTTCACATCATTTTCTTCTGAAATCCACCAGCCTCGAGCGTACCTTCATTTTAAGCGAGGAGGAAGTTAAAGGAAACCTTATACGTTCATGATAATAAGCTTTCTCTGTAAACATTTTCTCAGCAATGTTAATGCTAGTTTGACATTAACGGTGATGAATAAGATCGGATTGAACCTCACGCAATGCACGAGAGAGACTGCTATATCTCGAATAGAAATAACATCAAAAAGCGTCTAGTCTGTTCTCTGTCTAACTTTTGTATTAGTTTCACCGATCATTGAGCCGTTTCTTTGTCCATTAATTACTGTGAAATTATTATTTTCGTGGGGCAATAATTTTCGTCGATTTCGTGGGGGGGGGGGTATATTCGAATATTAATCCCCACGAAAACTTGTCTCTTACATAGACCTCACGTTTTCATAGATCCACGATTAAATGTACCCACGAAATTCCCTTAGGTACATCATCAACGAAATTTAATGTCAACGAAAATTAATGATTTTACAGTACACGAGGAATGGAACCCCGGGGTCAAAGATAAATCCACTGACCTAGCCAGCTGGAATTCTTCCTTACATGAAAATCCTAGTGGCCTGACTGGGATTCGAACATGCAGCAGTAAAGGACGAGGCATTATAGAGATACATGTAACGCTAATAAAGACACGGCATTTTTCTTATAATTTCCGTTGAAATAATTTACAAGATAAGCGAAATTTCATTTTGCTTCGGAGTGAAAACCTTAGATCTAGAAAGTCATGGCCAAAGAGACAGGGCTTGTATTTCAAAGATTATAAAATGCATTATAGAAAGTATTTCCATATGTTAAGGATTCAGGTACATGTTGAATCTAAAGATGCTACCAGAAATGATTATAATGTAGGCCATTTCATTGTTTTTATTATGTCATTTCAACTATTTAAAAGTCAATAGTTTCGTTGACTTATGTCTTTCTGACATATCGTGTAACACTAATATCATTATGTTCGTCCGTCAGTGGAGCTCGGGAGACGTGGCAATGCGGCGCAGTGATAAAACGTTCGTATTACTATCGATTCGGAAAGAATGCAGTCGGCTACTTCTGTACATCTAATAGGAGGAAGTGCTTGAACAGGAAATAAACTCTATCGATAAGATGCGTCACCAGAAAGTGGATTTGATTGGAGAAGAGATCTACTTCAGGTTTTTTAAATATCGCTGTATATTTGCAATGGAATAACTGTTATTTGATCCAGGTATTTAGAATATATTCCGAGGTCTGAATATCAGTCAATATACATTGTATGTTATTATCGGTAAGGTTCGGTATAGGTCTACCCTGTACTGACGGGTATTCAGTATTTTGAAGAGGGTATTTGAAAGATATTCATGTTTTCTAAAATGGCAGTACATGGGTATTGGCAGATGTTCAGGTTATCTGAAAGGACAATAAATTAGTTCTCTGGCGGGTATCCATGTCCTCTGAAAGGACAGTACAAGGGTGAAGGACAGTGCTGGAGTCAAAGACAATATACGGGTAAAACACGGCACTGGAAAAAAAAGAGTAAAGTTTCATGTCGCGGACACGTTCGCCGACTCATCAGCTTGTAACCCTGATTATGATTTTGGCTATCCTTCTATCGATTTCAATGAGGAGTCGGTGGCCACGGAATTATATCGCCTTCTCATTACATCTGGGTAATTGAAACAAGGAGGGGTAGTTTTTGCTCAAGGAAATTAGAACTGTCATCGGCAAGACTCGAACCCTGAACCTCTCGAAGCCGGAGCGTGTCTAGAACGTGACTAAACACTGTAAATAATTTGTTATCTTTTACTGCAACAAAAACAATAGAAATGTGCAAAGAGTAAATAAAGGCTTTCTCAAGTTATCTTAGAAGTTTAAAAGGCGTAAAAGAGAAGAGAGGATTTAGATGAGAGGAAACCCTAGAGGAAACACGCAATTATTATATCAATTTTTGTATACTTTTATGATTATTTACATGAAAACCATCACACCGTAAGATTTTTTTTATTTTCATTTTTTTAAACGTAGGTTCAATTCCTGAAAATTGCAGAGTTCCAATGCTTGACACTTAACGATGAAGCTATATAATCCAGGTTTGATATGCGCGGTATAACATGCCGCGTGTCTACAATATGATACCACTCGGAAGTATTGCAATATGCATCATGTGTTTAATCTTCACACCAACCAAAATAATACCCAAGCAAACGATTTTGTAGGTTTCATATTTACACATTTGATGATGATGATGATGATGATGATGGTGGTGGTGGTGGTGGGTAGTGGGATGATAAAAACCTTTCCCCAGTTGATTCAATTCTTGAGTGGCCTATTAAGTTAACTTCAAGCCTGGGGAGTAGTATGGTCAGCGGTTTGGGGCCAAGACTGCGCATGCGCAGGAGTGACGTCATCAGATTATTTGCGCATGTGCGGCGGCCATATTGGTTTTCTAGCATGACATCATGGTCTATATTTAGAATGACATCATGATCTATATTTAGAATGACATCACGATCTATAGTTAGAAATGGCATCATGATCTATAGTTAGAAATGACATCATGATCTATATTTAGAATGACATTATGATCTATAGTTAGAAACGACATCAATGTACAGAGTTGTACATTTGACCTAGGGTTAAGGACATTGAGGGTCAAGTCCTTAGGCGGAGACACATGGTAAACACCAAAGAAATGAGAGGTATTATAGTCCCAATAATATACAGAGCTGACTTGTATATTCAGTCATAAGGCTTAATCACGGACATTGAGGGTCAGGTCCTCAGCCTTAGACGGGGACTATACAAAATCTTAAATCAATAATCAACATATGATCATCATACAATAAAAATACAATATATAAAACTATATCAAATAATATTTAGAAAAAAATAATAACGACATTACTTACGATGTGAACAGCTCCACGTTCTGTTATAAAATGAACTCAACACTCATGTCTTACGCGTGATCTGCCGTTTATGGCCATAGTATTTCCGGAAACTATATTTAGAAATGTATTTAGCACTGTACAACTAGAATAAACCAGTTGTTATCTAAAATTAACTATGATTTTGATCAACAACCAATCAGAATAGAGTGCGATGACGTTATGTTTAAAAATAAAGTCAATATTGGAACGCATTTTTTGAACATGCCACACGTTACTTCAACACAAAACGGAAATAAAGATCAGACCTGGGTGGAACAAATTTTTGTTTTTTTTCAACATGAAATGGAAATAAAGATCAAATCCTCAGAATTCAGGTGTGCGTGGAACACAATTTTTGAACATGTCTGTACACGTTACTTCTTTGCGAATAATGAAATCAGTTAAAGTAGGCACCAATACATTTCATAATCACATACACAGTGACCTATATACCAACAGAAAGAAAAAACATCTTACCTACCATGCATGGATACATTTTACTTTGAATCTGGAGTAACACACTCCATTTGTTAAATTCTTTCTCTCTCTCTCTCTCTCTCTCTCTCTCTCTTAATTTCTGTAGAGTTTGTATATGATTATATAAGCACATTCTCATACATAAAGTATCAAATTTAATGAAGTACATGAACACGTACATGTATACATGTAACATTTTCATGTTATATTCTCTCTCTCTCTCTCTCTCTCTCTCTCACACACACACACACACACACAGAGTCACGTTCGCGCAACACACACACACACACACGAGATATACCAACACACACACACACACACACACACAGAGTCACGTTCACGCAACACACACACACACGTGATATACCATTTTAAGTCAAAGTATTTCCGGTAATTATTCTTGGAAATGTATTTCCAGTATACAACTAGAGTAAACCAGAGATAACTGGATTACAATTTGAACCGACCAATGCCATGTCTTCATTTTATATCGATTGAACAAGTCTAAACATGTTGTCTAAAAATAACCATGAATACACACACACACACACACACACACACACGCACTATTCAAACAAATGTGAAAGCGTTCTGGAAATGAGATGGACATGCCGAGTAAGGTAATCTTTTTAATATATAAAT
The DNA here is from genome assembly GCA_021229015.1 of Solen grandis. Classification (NCBI taxonomy): domain Eukaryota; kingdom Metazoa; phylum Mollusca; class Bivalvia; order Adapedonta; family Solenidae; genus Solen; species Solen grandis. The sequence continues at coordinate 73,425,590 of CM037780.1, read as the reverse complement.
CACCTACCTTTTTTTCCTCAGTATCCATTTTTTATATCACACAACGGAATTTCCAAAAAGTGAATGACATGTATATCCATTAGTCTTTAGAAATTTCCTGCACACAAAAAATTCCAACTGATCACTCTAAGAGAATACATAGAAAAAAAAACCTGTGTACTCTGTGCGTGAAAAAGATTATGTTTTGGGCTTCGCTAACTTAAAACACATGTGTGTGTGTAATCGACATAATCCTAGAGCGGTGTGAAATAGCTAATTAAAAAGTCATTAACTCTTTCAGTTTACCAAATTATATACCATTCGAATATAAGTATAAAACATTGAACGAATTTTGTTATTTCGATTTCAGAAATCAATTGATTGATATTGTTTTAGTGCAAATTAAGTCTAAACACATGATTGATCTGATATGGATTCATTATTGATTATATATATACAAAAAACCAATATTTTCTTTTTTCTGCTCTTACGTTTAGCCATTTGAGTATACGAATATTATTATTTTGATTTTTTAGACCTCATTTTTTTATATTGTTTTAGGGCAAATCAATTCTAAATACATGATTGATCCAATATTGATTATTTATCGATTTTTGTTATATCATACAAAAAATCAATATTTTCCTTTTGTTCACTAATATTTAGTCATTTGAACATACAAATAGTAAGTAGCTTCAAACATAAATCTATTTTGATTTTCAATCGAATTATTGTCAATTATCGATTTTTATGGATAAATAAAGAACCGGAAATGACGTCATTACATGTAAAAAATGACTCTATCTTCCATAGTTGTTGTTTTTTTTTAAAAAAAACCGGAAATGACGAAAACTTCCTAGTTGTTTCCGATTTGAATATTTTTTATAGCTATGGAAAGCTCAAAGTGAGAACTTTACTTTGAACACTCTTAACCGGAAGTTCATGATGAATAAAAACCGGAAATGACATCATCATATGTAAAAAATGACTCTATCTCCCTTAGTTGTTAACCGATTTGAATCATTTTCATAGCTATGAAAAGCTCAAAGTGAGATCCTTACTTTGAACTCTCTCAACCGGAAGTCCATGATGATTAAAAACAGGAAAGGAGGAGGAGTCAATTCCGGAGGAGGAGGAGGAGGAGTCAATTCCGGAGGAGGAGGAGGAGGAGTCGATTCCGGAGGAGGAGGAGGAATTCTCACCAGATCATTTCATCTATACACCAATATACTATGTACACGGCTTTAGCCAACTCATATTTGTTAGGAGCCATTTGTTTTGGATAGGTGTCAAAGGTCTCTAGTCTTTTATCATAAAATTCTAGTCCATTAGCCATAACGCGTATTGAGTCAGTAAAGTTCATAGTGTGAAGGAAATGACGATGTTCTTCTCTTTTATAGTGTGTCTTGTTTCTATTTTTAATTGCATTCTATTTATAGATTTTACGTCAATTTTACCAGTTGTGAAAATCATTAGGGTGACACTCTGAACACTGTAATGAACCTAAAATATTCATATGATCTGCTTCTAAATAACACGGAATGACTGTGTCCAGTTCAGGACACACCCGTCCCACTTCCGGTATGTGTTCTTTCAAGCGTTGTTATTCATTTTTTTTTACATGTGATGACGTCATTTCCGGTTTTTATTCATCATGGACTTCCGGTTAAGACTGTTCAAAGTAAAGATCTCACTTTGACCTTTTTAAAGCTATGAAAAATATTCAAATCAGATAACAACTAAGGAAGATAGAGTCATTTTTTTTTTACATGTGATGACGTCATTTCCGGTTTTTATTTATCATGGACTTCCGGTTCAGAAATTCAAAGTAAAGATTTACTTAGAGCAAAAAAAAAATTTTAAGCATTACTATTTTATTTAAAGACTAAATATTAGTGAACAAAAGGAAAATATTGATTTTTTGTATGATATAACAAAAATCGATAAATAATCAATATTTTTCCCAAAACAATATAAAAAAATGAGGTCTAAAAAATCAAAATAATAATATTCGTATACTCAAATGGCTAAACGTAAGAGCAGAAAAAAGAAAATATTGGTTTTTTGTATATATATAATCAATAATGAATCCATATCAGATCAATCATGTGTTTAGACTTAATTTGCACTAAAACAATATTAATCAATTGATTTCTGAAATCGAAATAACAAAATTCGTTCAATGTTTTATACTTATATTCGAATGGTATATAATTTGGTAAACTGAAAGAGTTAATGACTTTTTAATTAGCTATTTCACACCGCTCTAGGATTATGTCGATTACACACACACATGTGTTTTAAGTTAGCGAAGCCCAAAACATAATCTTTTTCACGCACAGAGTACACAGGTTTTTTTTTCTATGTATTCTCTTAGAGTGATCAGTTGGAATTTTTTGTGTGCAGGAAATTTCTAAAGACTAATGGATATACATGTCATTCACTTTTTGGAAATTCCGTTGTGTGATATAAAAAATGGATACTGAGGAAAAAAAGGTAGGTGATTTATATATTAAAAAGATTACCTTACTCGGCATGTCCATCTCATTTCCAGAACGCTTTCACATTTGTTTGAATAGTGCGTGTGTGTGTGTGTGTGTGTGTGTGTGTATGTGTATACGCCTCATAGGTTCATGGAGTAAAAATGATTGCTGGTTGTTGTGCAATGTCATGCCTATTCATGGAATGAAACATGTTATTGGTTGTAATACTACATTTCGTTTCTGATTGGTTGTTGATCTAAGTCATGGTTATTTTTAGACAACATGTTTAGACTTGTTCAATCGATATAAAATGAAGACATGGCATTGGTCGGTTCAAATTGTAATCCAGTTATCTCTGGTTTACTCTAGTTGTATACTGGAAATACATTTCCAAGAATAATTACCGGAAATACTTTGACTTAAAATGGTATATCACGTGTGTGTGTGTGTTGCGTGAACGTGACTCTGTGTGTGTGTGTGTGTGTGTGTGTTGGTATATCACGTGTGTGTGTGTGTGTGTGTTGCGCGAACGTGACTCTGTGTGTGTGTGTGTGTGTGTGTGAGAGAGAGAGAGAGAGAGAGAGAGAATATAACATGAAAATGTTACATGTATACATGTACGTGTTCATGTACTTCATTAAATTTGATACTTTATGTATGAGAATGTGCTTATATAATCATATACAAACTCTACAGAAATTAAGAGAGAGAGAGAGAGAGAGAGAGAGAGAGAGAGAGAAAGAATTTAACAAATGGAGTGTGTTACTCCAGATTCAAAGTAAAATGTATCCATGCATGGTAGGTAAGATGTTTTTTCTTTCTGTTGGTATATAGGTCACTGTGTATGTGATTATGAAATGTATTGGTGCCTACTTTAACTGATTTCATTATTCGCAAAGAAGTAACGTGTACAGACATGTTCAAAAATTGTGTTCCACGCACACCTGAATTCTGAGGATTTGATCTTTATTTCCATTTCATGTTGAAATAACGTGTACAGACATGTTCAAAAATTGTGTTGAAATAACGTATACAGACAAAAAATTGTGTTTTGTTGAAGTAACGTGTACAGGCATGTTCAAAAAATGCGTTCCAATATTGACTTTATTTTTAAACATAACGTCATCGCACTCTATTCTGATTGGTTGTTGATCAAAATCATAGTTAATTTTAGATAACAACTGGTTTATTCTAGTTGTACAGTGCTAAATACATTTCTAAATATAGTTTCCGGAAATACTATGGCCATAAACGGCAGATCACGCGTAAGACATGAGTGTTGAGTTCATTTTATAACAGAACGTGGAGCTGTTCACATCGTAAGTAATGTCGTTATTATTTTTTTCTAAATATTATTTGATATAGTTTTATATATTGTATTTTTATTGTATGATGATCATATGTTGATTATTGATTTAAGATTTTGTATAGTCCCCGTCTAAGGCTGAGGACCTGACCCTCAATGTCCGTGATTAAGCCTTATGACTGAATATACAAGTCAGCTCTGTATATTATTGGGACTATCAATACCTCTGTTGTATCTCATTTCTTTGGTGTTTACCATGTGTCTCCGCCTAAGGACTTGACCCTCAATGTCCTTAACCCTAGGTCAAATGTACAACTCTGTACATTGATGTCGTTTCTAACTATAGATCGTGATGTCATTCTAAATATAGATCATGATGTCATTCTAAATATAGACCATGATGTCATGCTAGAAAACCAATATGGCCGCCGCACATGCGCAAATAATCTGATGACGTCACTCCTGCGCATGCGCAGTCTTGGCCCCAAACCGCTGACCATACTACTCTGGGGTTTAAAAGCTTTACAATGGATAGTATTTCCTATGAAATACATAAAGGTGGTATTAGATAAATGCATTGTTTGTTAAACAAACAGTAAAGATATGCATTATCATGCTACATTTTCCCCATCTAACCGCTTTAAATTTACACAATATTTTAAAGTGTTGTTTCGAAATATCAAGTTTAACAAATCGAAATCCAAGAACCTACTTAAAGTTTGCCTACCTACTTATTCAAGATAACTACGGATACAGTAGTTGTAATGCATGTAGTTAACACACTCAAATACTAGTAAACATTTTGAATAAGAAAGAAATAAAAAAAAAATATCATTTAAATAGTGGATCTCCTAGGCTTTAGACACCATGACGTCACGCATATTTTCTAACTAAAATAATATTTGAATGCCTAACGCACATCCTTGTGTTTATGATTGGTTGATTCAGACTGAACACGAAGGATGAATAGAAAAAAAAACAAAAAAACGGCTTAAATTCTTGACATGAAATTGGTGTTATAATCTTCGATGTGAACTCCCATGTGAATACCGCTTCCTTTTTCATTTATTCTTGATGACAAGTAAAGAAATCCTGCCTGATGGGGATCCCGGGCCCTAGGGCCATCCATAAATGCTCCTCCGTGACTGACAAGATTCGTTTAATCACCAAATCGACAAGGAAAATGGTTTACATGTACAGAGTTTTAAACAACGATTTTGCATCAGATGGGCAGAATCATTAAAGCATTGAATACATTCAAAATACGCGCTTGTATATATAAAGATACCTGTACGAAACCTCTTTCTTTCTCTCTCTCTCTCTCTCTTTCTCTCTCTAACCCTTATATGCTTTATTATAAATGACGGACACTTTCTTGTTTTAACTGTTCAATAGTTCTCATTTCAACATTTATATTCAAAGCTCTTCTGTGAATTAATTGTATTCTAGATAGACAATGGTTTAAATGGACAAGGTTGTAACTATGAGGTAGATGATTGATAGATAATCAAAGGTTACAGAAGAAAGATATATGTGAATACAGAAATACTGTAAATCAACATTGGGCGAGGAAAATTCTTAAGCTTGAAGTATTTGTACATAATGGATATCTGGAAGACACTTGTTATGTCTGATATACATGCGCTGTCCTCTACAGATCTCTTTGTATTGTTCAACTGTCGATTCAGTAAGCACCAGGAAGTTCTGATATTCACAATCGGCTTTTATTGATTCCAAATAAAGAAGACTATTTCTGTAGACCTCATTGGATAGAGCGGATTTCGTAATGATCCTTTTTTTTTTCGTATTATTTTCTAAGTATTTTTAAGTTCTGAATGTATTGGGGCTTTGGTGACTGGTTTGAAATGTTAGTTGTTAAACACATAACTACAAATCTTACTAATTGTAAAATTAATCACTTTATTAAGTAATCAATATAGAGTGACATAACAAATGCATTTATTATATATACTACTATGTTGTTTTACTCATCGAAAGCTGTAATACGATGTACGTGTAGCTATTATCTTTTTAAGCTTAAGATGGAAGATGCATAATGAGTATATTGTACATGTATTGAGTCAAGGGGATCGCCAACCCCTTGACTCCTATGACAAGTTAATAAAAAAAAAATAAAGTGAATTAGACCTGAGTTTAAAATTCAAAAAAGATTACTGACTCCAATATGGTCAATACCAAACCCAATAATAAATGATGTATTTCCAACGTTGAAGAACAGGGACTTCAATTTTACAGGGTTAATTAAACTAATACGAGCTCTAGTATTTGTAATATTCTAATGCATGCATCATACCCTGAATATTTGTAATGTTTTATCAGTTCTTAAATCAAATTAACGTAAGTTATTTCACAGACACTGGCAGTTAAACTCAGAAATTTTAACTACTTCTGCACTTGGCCAAACACCAGGACATTAGTCTGTGTTTCTCTCCTTCTTGTGTGAATTGAACAAAGTCGAACACGACTTGACGGGAACAATATTGGGGATGATTCCTGCTGTTCTACCAGAGCATCTCTTATTTGCATTGGAAATTGTCAAAATTTCTCGACCCACGTCACCACAGCGGGGATTCTGTTGATAAATTTGATTATGTGATACTGATGTCTTCCATGCCAATAAAAAGCCGCCAACAATTTCTTTGAAATGTGCTCACCGCTACACAGTGAGATCAATACTCGCCTTTTATCCTCACATTTGTGAGATGCTTCTTTTCAATTATTAATTTGGATATACACCTTTTTAAGTGCATTTACATATGTATCTCTGGTGTGAAAAGTGTGTGGGGCATGTTTCTTTCTAATAAAATAAATCAAGTTTGATTTCGTGAAAGCTATCTTGAACATGCTGGCGAGCATTTAATCTTAATATTTTTATATATTTAATCAGTGTTAGAAAGCAGAGATTGGAATAGTGGGGTAGAAAACATCCTTATCGGCAATGTAACGCGCGGCGCTTTTAAGATTTGTTTACATGGAGGGGTTTTAAAATGATAAATCATTTTAGGCGAGTGCTTGTATTTTCATAATCAGCTTGCATGACTTCAAATAAGTTAGTATGAATGTTATATTTATTCATCCTGGCCGATATTGCACAGTATATGGGTGATTTCGGAGTAATTCTTGTCAGAAGTGGGTCAATACACATCTCAACCTACATTTCAACGTCAGATTTATTCCATGTTGTATTGTTTCTTGTCAAAATCAGACACACGTACTCCGTAAATCTTTCATATATGCCAATCCTGGGGAAAAACTTTATCAACTAGACTGCTCCTTCAATGAATCCCTTTAAACAGGGAATCAACCCGGAACATATTAAAAGTTTTCAGCTTACCGGATCTTGATATAGCCTGGTTTGTTTGTATAAAACAAGTTTTTTGTGTTTTTTTTTTATTTATTTATTTATTTATTTAAACACCGATAGCTTGTTTAACCAAACGTCTAAGACAAGATGATATTTCAACGTAAAATGAGGACTTTGTATGTATCTATGAGATTCTAGATTTGTAATATCTCCAGGGGACTGATGTCAAAATATATTGTATCATAGGAAAACGGCTTGAACACCTCTTTCTGAGACCGCGTGAAGTCCCCTTGATAATCGTTTATGTTTAAGTACTGCAGAAGTTTAAGAAAATGTGTTGTCTGTAAATTGATTTTCTCGCAAGGATAGTTGTTTCTGTAGACCTCTTTTATGTATATAATTATGTTCTGTAAGTTAACGGCCAGACGGTATTTTTTACGTGATTTTATAAGCCTGGTTGAGCTGATTTACGTTTGCAAATTGGATATCTGGCGACCTAGCGAGGCAAGAACTAAAGGTCAACATGAAGTCATATGGAGGTATGACCTATCTGATGTGCGATACTTTACTCTATCATAGTTCACGATTTTTAGACTGTCGGTAGCTGTCTTACGTATTGGTAAGTCAATGCAAGCGCTGTTGATTTGCATAATTATCGCAGACGTTTTCATCGCATTGTATCAACACGCACTCAGTAGCTTATCAATGCAGTGTGATTGTTTACATTCTTAAGTAAAGTCATGTTCTTCTTAGATTTTGCTATTTATGAATGGAATCTGACTCAAGGCACTGATAGACTTTTGGCGGGGTTATCACGAGTTCTGCTGACTTACTACGAGTTGCAGGAAAAATTGTGGAGTTTTTTGCGTCATATAACCCTTTGCCTCTATCGGTTTCAACCCTGCTTAAACACTGGAGTTAATATTAAATGATTAGCTATTTCATCATGTAAATCCTGCCGAAAGACTCTCAGCTTAGTGTGTGCTTAGTTTGATTGCAACATATAAACCGTCAAAATAATATTGTTAGCAAATACATCTGTCGCATTAGACACTTCATATTTAACTATAGTTATTGCATTTATTTTGTTCGCGTTCTCGTAGACGGCCGAGAGTTTAAAGGAAAATCACTTAAAACAAACGACACATGCGGTGTAAAAATAACTCATGAACCCATACAATCGATATTTCTTATTTTGCTTTAATTACCAGTGACTACACTCGCCTATGTCTGTGTTATTTTATTGTTCTTTCATTATTGAGTTTAAACTCTTAACTGCCTTATTCTTTAAAGTCTGGTAATCACTTCATATCATTTGTTTATTATACCGCTATCTTGAACTGAAAATAGAACACATCTCGTTGCGATATCATATAAGGTAAAAACAATCTCTGATAACAGATGGTGGTTCCTCAATTAGCAATAAGCGAGACAATACGTATTGTCAGGGAACACTGGGAGACCGTTTAAGCGACGCGATTGGACAATCAACCAGGAAGTGGATCACTGGCCTGTTTACATTGCAGACAGAAAGAAAATATTACCCATCCACGTCCTGCAAAACAGGATGAAGGTCGGCTATAGGATCTGGCAAGACAAAGACATTCAATTAAATATAAAACATAATGTCATCAAGATAAATGTTTCACTTTAAATTGCATTCGGATTATTTAATAGGATTAAAAATGTTAGAATAGTATTATGTATAGATTCTACTCAGAGCTTTCATTTTTATTTTATCATTTTGTTGAAAACAGAGATTGAGAACATCAGTTGCATGCAGCACCATTATGCATGTAAATATTTTATTTGACCTGCTTTTATTCTCTCTCCGATAACTTCATGATGAAACATTGGATGGATTCGTTTTTTACCCTTTCTTTCAATTAGTCATAAAGATTCCCCGGGTGTATTCGTGCACTTCCGGAATTGGATATGCTTTCTTATTACGGTTTCTGGTTATATGTAGTGTTTATGATAAAAATGCACAAAAAACAATGTTTCCGCTTGGTTCTGTTTAAGGAAAACTTATCTCCAAAATTATAAAATAATGCGTTGCCCGACAAAATCTGCAGTCATTTAATGATTACTGTTGCCGTGTCGTATATCTTGGTTTTCCAGCTAAAATTATGTCATCAATCATCCTTTATCCAGTATTAGCTAATTACATGTATTAAAATTTTCCTTATGTGATAATTATAAATAATTATAATTGCAATGTTCAGAACAATTGTTATGATGATTATCAGTAGCGGTAATAGTAGTAGTATCAGTAGTTGTCCTTTTAAGAACTTATAACAAGGACTTAATATTATTGATTTTTATCTATCTGAAATTAAGTATTATTTACTTATTTTTCCACTGTCCACGGTGGCCGTGTGATTAGAGAGTCCGTCTCGGGATCGGGGATCGTCGGTTCGATCCCCGCGACAAACAAATGTCGTAAAATATGGTACAGGTATACATGTACATATATCTCCTTTGCTTGGCGGTAGTACCAGGACAGGTTGGCACGGTGTCATAATGTGACCGGGTGTGGTATCATGCCTCATGTCTACGGCGTGATACTGCAGTGATATCTGCAGTTCATTGTGCAACGCCATTGAATATGTATTTTATATGTAGAAATAGGCGTTTAATCAAATTTGCAAGTTTCAAGTTTCAAGATATCTGTCTCATGTCGACGCACCCCAAATGACTGAAATACTGTCGGCGGGACGTTAAACCCACCAAACAAATAAACTTATTTGTCCAGATATGTTTATTATGATAGTCTTTTTATATTTTATTAAGATATGATTTTCACCATGCGTATCTATAATTCCAGTAGCTGAACTTCTTGAACTTAATCATATAATCTTCTTACTTATAAACATGTTATCAAATTCTAAGTTAGTCACTTATGAAATAGACTATGTATATTACTATAAAATGATAATGTTTAAATGCAATAAGCTGAACTTATTTGACAGCCGATGTTTTCTTCGTATACCTAGATCTACGTTATCATTGGTTACAATTGCTGTATGTTTTCAAGTTAACCACATATCCACATAGATGCACGTGAGTGAATGTTACCCCTGGCTTGGGAGCCGTCTAGCACAAATGTGTTTTTCTCTTCCGGGTTCACACCGTTGATCAGTTGTCTTTGGATCGAATCTCACGTTATACTCGTTTAAGCAAACTTTATATTTATTTATATCCACTTTGGTGTCCTCTGAACTTACGTTAAATACTGTCGAACATTATTTACACTAATGAAGTTTATCATTATAGGATAATACGAAAATATTAATCTCTCTTTTTTCTTTACAGACAAATAACGGTAAAAACGAATGACCAAGGATATACCTGTGAAGAAAGGGTTAGCCAATCAGAACAGGAATAGCAGTTGAAATGGTTTCAGTTTGCAGATTTTTTAATTAAAGAACAGGAAGTGCCTGTATCGGTGTTAGATATATTTTCCTGGTTTCGCTATACATAGAAATTGTTCATATTAAGTTCTTGACTGCACTCATTTCATTTATGGTAGATTCGAGTCAGACGTACCAATACCTTACTGAGAATTTATTATGTAAAACGACAAGAAATATATTTGAAAGAGTCGGGCGTATAACTCGTACGGAAAATCAAAGCGCCTACATATGGGTTTTATAGAACATCTTGATACTGGCACAGTCACGTCATGAGAAAAAGTGATGTTTACTGCGACGTGTTAATATATTTATTGGTTTTAGTAGAAGATTAACATTTAGAAGGTGATGAGAAGTGCTGGATAGCACAGCGACTTGGATGTGAACGGCGGTGTTATTTTCAGCTGATTGTTAGATGTTACATGGAAAACATTAACTATTTTTTCTGAATGTATTTTCTTCAACATTAAGATTTGTGTCATCACAAAGGCCATGCGTGAATACCCCACCAGACAATCATGGACAAACTGTGCATCAACGTCATGACAGTGTCTCTCACCGTCAACTGGTGTGTTCTTTGTTTCAACGTCGTTCCCAGGCTCAGGACTTTTATCCTTAATACACCAAGGTTACGGAGGTGGAAAACAATCTCAAAAATATGCCAGCATTATGCAGATCGGCCTTTAATTCTGTCAAAAATGTAAGTGTTACCCTATTTTTATATTGTGTTTGATGAGTGTTTCTCGTTTTAAATTTGGATTGAAAAAAAATATATTGTTTTCAATATGCAAGTAGAAATTTTTATATAGAACCACGAGCAAATACAAAACATTTAATTAAAAAAAAATAAACATGTATAAATGTATCTGTCACCGTGTGATAATTTTATGCCTTTAATGGAAGTGGTATTTTCAAGAGTGCAATTTTATTTAAATCATTTACGAACCAACGATAGCAATTTATCACAATTTCTATTGATGAAACAAATTTAAGCAAACTTAAGCAAGCAATATCAGCTATTTTCGCCTGAAATGATCTCGAAAGTCAGACCTGGCTTCAAGACTAATTCAAAATCGGGCAGTAATGTGCGTGTAAGGATGAAATCTGTCAAATATAATTTTTTTACGAACACTTCATTTATTTTTATTAAGCGATGCAAACATTAATGGCATAATCATTTTCATGAAAAAAGTGTTTATTTCCTTTTTTTTAATCTACACAATCAGCGATGGAATCTGGACTGATGCTACATTCATCCTGACTTTGTCGAGTTAATTTCAGTTAAAATTTGTTTAATAATATTATCATGAACTTTAAATATCATATATTGCACATTTAGAGAAATCAAGTTTTATTTCCCCCACAGATTTACGGAACAGCTTTTGATATGGACATTGGTTGTCCTCAGCGCCACCGCTATCTGCAGTACCGACGTAATTCTCGTTCCTTTCCACGACTCCTCCAACGATTGGAAAACCATCTTCATCGAAGTCCTCTTCGGCGTCAATATTGGCCGCTACCTGTTCACCATCGTTCAGAAAATCTTTTTTAAAAGGTATTTGAAAAAAGTGCAGTATAGAGCGGACCTAACGCATCATTTTGCGACTCTTGTCTGTTACGTTCTTTTTCTGGCATATGGGCAAAATATGCTTCTTGGTTTGGTCGGGATGGTTGTCGAATCTACCTCGATATTTGATGAAGTTGGGCGCTATTTCAATGACAGAGACCGCCGTCATACGGTTCAATACCGACGACTTGTTGTCGTTGGTTGTGTGTGTACTATTTGTTTCCGAGGCGTCATACCTATCACGTTTTTAGTCATAGCCATGTTTCAACAAACCCCATTCGTAATGGATTACTTACCATTGACAATATTCTTCTTCAGTATCATATTCTTCTCGGTTATAAATGTGTGGCAGATATTAACGAATATACAGCGATTAGTTAAACACACATACGAAAAGGCCCATGCATTTTATCAATCAGATTGCCCCGAGAGAGGTTGTGTTCACCCTGGACAACCAGGGGTTCATCAGCCTCGCACGCGGAAACTTCAACTTTCAAAAAATAATTTAGGATATCTCCGACCATATCCAAATAGAAACATTGCAAATCACCTAGAAGACGAGAAACATAATCTAAATAATCGAAAAGAATTCACAAAAGATACATCGGAACTAGTCGACCCGTCCATACGATTTTCTTCAGTTACAAGTAAACTTAAGGAAACTGCGAATGAATCTGATATGACGTCGGAATCGAGACGCCAGTCTGACGTCACGCCTGGAGACCAGACATACAGCAACATTCGGGACAGCAATGGTTCTTCTTATTCCAGTTCCTCGGGAAGTGTTCTTTTGTCGAGTCCTAGTAGACTGAACAATATTTTGAATGTAAATGCATTATACACACCCGGCACTGAGGAACGTACATTACACACACAGTCTCTGAATGACGTCACAGAAGAATGCCATTTTGTACAGCCTGGTTCTGAAATAGCGGTATAATATACTATATCGAAAGCTGTTGTGTTGATTTTTTTTCTTCTTTTTTCATACTTGAATACTTATATAAGAAATATGGTGCTCTTTCTTGTCAAAAAGTTTGTTATTATTATTTAATCACCAGCATGAATAATTCATTATGATTTTAGTTCGCCAGAGCACATCGTGTTCAATGTGAGATATTCTGATCACACTGTGTCTGTCGCCGTTCGTTGTCAACAATTTTCTTTACAAGACATCTCCTGTGAAACCACTGGTTAGATATTGATGAAATTGACATAGATGATTCATGGTCTGAACTTTACAAAGGTTGCTAAAATTTTGATCCATGCAGAATTTTCCTCTCAGAATTTAATTTTATTTGGCACAGATGGTCACGTCGTTGTCCTCTTCTAAAATTTGCTAAACTACAGTTGATCCCTTTGAAAAAAAATATCGGCTAGTTTCTTTATGTTTGTGTTTTCTTTAGTGTTAAGATACTCCGGTGAGCATTCTAAGGCTACTATGGCCCTCTTGTTTCAAGATTTTTTAGCTCACCTGAGCAAAGCTCGGGGTGAGCTATTGTGATCCCGAGAGCGTCCGTCGTCCGTCGTGCGTCGTGCGGCGTCAACAATTTTTAGTGTTTACACTCTATCACCTTTATTTCTTGAGCAATCATCTTCAAACTTTAAGACAATGTTTATAACCATAATGTCTCGATTGAGTTTGAATATGGCTGAGATCCGTCAATAAGGTCAAGAGTTATGCCCCTTTTAATATTCAAAAAATGCCATATTTCACGTTGTTTACACTCTAGCATCTGCATCTTTTGAGCAATCATCTTTAAACTTTATGGCAATGCTTATGACTATAATGTCTTGATTGAGTTCGATTATGGCTAAGATCCGTCAATTAGGTCAAGAGTTATGCCCCTTTTGATATTCAAAAAATGCAAGATTTCACATTGTTTACACTCTAGCATCGGCATCTTTTGAGCAATCATCTTCAAACTTTATGGCAATGCGTATGACCATAAGGTCTCGATTGAGTTCAATTATGGCTAAGATCAGTCAATTAGGTCAGGAGTAAAGCCCCTTTTAATATTAAAAAATGCCATATTTCACATTGTTTACACTCTAGCATCTTCATCTTTTGAGCAATCATCTTCAAACTTTATGGCAATGCTTATGACCATAAGGTCTCGATTGAGTTCAATTATGGCTAAGATCAGTCAATTAGGTCAGGAGTTATGCCCCTTTTAATATTAAAAATTTGCCATATTTCACATTGTTTACACTCTAGCATCTGCATCTTTTAAGCAATCATCTTAAAACGTTATGGCAGTGCTTATGACCATAATGTCTTGATTGAGTTTGAATATGGCTGAGATCGGTCAATTAGGTCAGGAGTTAAGCCCCTTTTGATATAAAAAAAAATGCCAGATTTCACTTTGTTTACACTCTAGCATCTGCATATTTTGAGCAATCATCTTCAAACTTTATGGCAATGCTTATGACCATAATGTCTCGATTGAGTTGATAGGCTAGATCTGTTGATTAGGTCAGGAGTTATGCCCCTTTAAATATAAAAAAATGCCAGATTTCACTTTGATTACACTCTAGCATCTTCATTTTTTTAGCAATCTTTTTTAAACTTTAAGACAATGTTTATGCCCATAATTTCGCAATCGGGTTCAATTATAACTGATATTGACAAGTTAATTTAGGCGTTATGCCCTTTTCACCATAAAAAAGCCAGATTTCACTTTTACACTCTAGCATCTTTATTTCTTGAGCAATCATCTTTCTCAGGTGAGCGATCAAGGGCCATCTTGGCCCTCTTGTTTATCTTTGTAATTTCGGAATTGCATTTTCGAGCCAATGGTTTGTGTTTGGTTTGAACATTCATGGATCTGGAGTTTTATTTGTAAATTCTACACTGGAAGCCAGACAATGTCATTTTCGTGAGTGAGTCCGGTGCATAACTAAGTGTGCGTAGAAAAATAATTTAAACATATTACTCAGTTGTTTTTGAAATTGTAAGAATATTATTTCAAGTTTCTACACCAGTAAATTTTAAAATTGTTATTATGCTTTCGACGCTGAGTTTTGAATAAATGATTAAAATTTTATTTATTTATTTAACGTTGTTTAGGGAACAAATTTTGGAAACTTAAAAAGATTCCATTCGTCGCTGTCTGTGTTGGACATGTACATATCGTCAGTAATTGTTTGGAAAAGAAAAGATTTCACCCTATGTTGTGATCAAACTCACAATCTCCAGATCGGTAGTAAATGTACATTACCACAATCCCTAGTTCGGGCCGACTGATACCGTGATATACATACACTTACATATACTCAGATGTCCAAGATCATTTATATGTATTTAATTGTCCTATAGATGTTCTAATAATTAAGTCTTTGCGACTTAGTTTTAAAACAGCTGGACTCTAGATGTGCAGTTGTTAGTTCGAGCCACTGTTTTAAATCAACGACTTTAAAATAACGTTGACTGAAATCTCTAGTTCAACAAAATATAATGATAAGTATTCCAGTGAATACACAATGATTAGTATTCCAGTGAATACACAATGATTAGTATTCCAGTGAATACACAATGATTAGTATTCCAGTGAATACACAATGATTAGTATTCCAGTGAATACACAATGATTAGTATTCCAGTGAATACACAATGATTAGTATACCAGTGAATACACAATGATTAGTATTCCAGTGAATACACAATGATTAGTATTCCAGTGAATACACAATGATTAGTATTCCAGTGAATACACAATGATTAGTATTCCAGTGAATACACAATGATTAGTATTCCAGTAAATACACAAGGATTAGTATACCAGTATATGGCTTGAAGCAAGTTGAAAAGCAAACACGTATAACAGGGTTCTTCAGAGAGAGAGAGGGAGAGAGACAATGTTTGTTTTTTTGTTTTTTTTTGTTTTTTTTTCTGCAAGCTCCGGATGAAAAAATATTTATGTATTTCAGTGTTAATTCGGTGTTTTTATTACATATTCAACACATACTTCGAAGCAACTGAAGGTTTTCTTTTGATTATTTATATATTGTTTTCTGTACTTTGGATCAGAAATTTTGATATGCTTATTAGTAGAGAGTTGTGTCATGACACCAGAAACTTACTTTACTACCATTCTGTGCTAGATGATATTTATGAGAATATAAAATAAAAATTCAGTTTCTCTTATCTTTTACAAAAATAAACTGAATTAAAGTTTATGTTTGTTTGTTTCATTTATTTCAAATATTACACATATAATATGCAACTAAAACCAAAAGAACCGACCAATATTATATATTTCCGCTCTTATTTGAAATGAATACACGACTGTCATGGTGTACCTCTTGATTCTGTTTTGTTTGTAAAAAAGAGTAAAATTTAAATACAACAATTATTACTGCCTGGGAAAGGAAATGCCGAAATTCTGCATGATATATTATCGGGCATTCCGTATGCAAATGTATGGTGTGAGTGTGTGTGTATTATACAAGGGCAATCAAAGAAAAGATACAAGTACAATATCTTATACACACGCACATACACACACACACGCGCACGCACATATAGACAATTAGTTTTCAGCTATACTAGCCGGGAAGATCAGTCGGTAGAGAAATCGCCCTGTAAGCGAAAGGCCCCGGGCTTGAGTCCCGGTCAGATTGCACATTTTTCTTACCCTGTAATACTTGGTTGGAACCAGTGGAAATGTCACGAATGACCTCTCCTCAACGGTGTTCGAACCAACAACCTTCGGGTCCGAAGTCCTTTATGTTACTTTTGCATTACGGTGCCCTCAAACAATTACAATGTGATGTGCGGGGTTGGATCAGTCATTCAAGCGAATGTTACAGCAGTTATGGCATCAGAACAATCACTCATACCAAACACTTCTAAAATATATGATAAAACACATAAAAGTTGTACGTACGTTCAAAAGATTTTTTATTGTGTTTTTTTCTTCACAAAACGCTAGATCACTAGGTTGGTTAATCATACCTTGCAATCCTCAAGTTAATTTTCCTCGCATGTTCTTTTTTTTAACAAATGGCGAATGAATGAGCCTCTAAACATATATAGAATACATTATGATTGATGTTAAACTCAAAGAAAAATATGCACCATACCAGTATTTATGATTGATAAACAGGGGCTGCGTAATGCTTATACTGCATAATTATACTGCAGTTTCTCATGAATTCTTAATCTTTAACCGATCTTATGTCGGCATTTATTCTTACTTCATAAACTTACCGTTATTATTTCAATGTACAAATGTAGTCTTAAACCGGAAGTATTGAATATGAATGATGTAAACAGAAAGAAAATGTTAAAGGCCCATTATATCTCATAATGTAACACTCTTCATGAAAAAGGAACTATTAAATGACATTGACATATTGTAGACTAACGCAAATGGTACACAATGTACAAATATCTGCAGCTGTAAAATAACAATTATACGCCTTGAAAATGGATGTCAAAATACTCGCATTGTTTTCATTTTGCATTGGAAAGTATTCCCGAAGACGGTCCGTAATCGGGAATAATTTGAATCTGAAAACCGTCGATGAATCAAATACGTTTATATGCTACGTCATCAATTGGTTAACGGAGACATACGGAAGGTGTATGGAAAACGTCAGAATACTAAGATACGCAAAATATGCAAATCGGGTATTTTGTAAACAATTGAATGATCATTAGCAAAAGATTCTTTCTCACTTATGCTTTGTAGTAATGTGTCGTTAACGAGCATGTACAAGTTGCATCCCTTAACAAATCTGTGACACACATTTTGCTTTTCTGTCCGAAGAATATACACTACTTTTGGAAAAATAATGGACCTTTAAAATCATAGAAAAAGAGAAGGAACAACTTTGTACAAAAAATAGTTGATTGCTTTACACAAACAGGAAATTTTCCTATTTACTTGCATAGTTTCACAATATTTTCATTAAAATCTATTTTTAAAACAGACGACACAAAATTTGCACATTTCCGTAAACTTCAAAGAATGGCATATGCTGATATTTGAAACTATCTTAGTGTCACGAAACTTGTACAAGGGCGGAAAACAGAAGCAAGTAAATACAATTCGCATCTCGGGTACTGAGTCACATACCGTTAAATACATTTAATACGCATCAAACATTTGAGCGGGTTTAAACAGGACACATAAAGATTGTGCACTTTTATATAGGGATTGTGCACTTTAAATAGCAAGCTGATCTATATATAATCTATAACATTATTTTTCATGGTTAAGAAGCCGCAAGGGAACAAATGAAGCAACCAGATATGACTTCTTGATCATGGAGAGATGTATGTATATTAAATATTTTATAAACAAAATATTGCGATGTTATTTTAAAGAGCGTGCTCTAAATGATTTGACAAAACGCAGCGGTTTTACTGTAATAAAAACAACAACAATGACAGTAAAACTCTGATTTACTCCGTGACCTCTTTACCACACTCCTGTCCCGAGTCCCCTCCTTTTTTTAATCATATGTCTGTTTGTTTATTGTATTTAACGTCCCACCGACAGTATTTCAGTCATTTGGAGACCATGTCTACTTGAGACAGATATAGTGCTGTCACACTGCAGTATCACGCCCTAGACATGTGGCATGATTCCATACCCAGTCACATTATCCTAACACCGGGCAAACAGGTCCTGGAACTACCCTTATATGCTGAGCGCCAAGCAAGGGAGCTATAGCAGTACCCTTTTTATGACATTGGTATGTCGCGGCCGGTGATCGAACCCAGGACCTCTCGATTACGGGGCGGACGCTCTAACCGCTCGGCCACCGGGACCGGTTTTACTACCTTGGTAAATCATATTTTAGACCCGTGATTTTAGAATCTAAGATTTTCACAGGTTGCCGACAAAAAAATCGATTAATAGTTCTATTTTAAAACTAATTGCGAATCAAAGAAAGTAGAACAAGAGTCGGGTATGAGGTCCTACAGGTACACATATCAAAATTGTGCAACCTACAGTATTGTATGAGGCAACATGTATGGAAGAGCATGCATACGAGCGTACATCGGGGATTCTACAGTCGAATAATTGCTTTTAAAAGGAAATATCAAAGCTGCGCAAGTCTTATGCGTGTTAATATGTGCAGTTTACATATGGAGCAAAGATTCAATAATGAGTAAAGTATATAAATTATACTGTAAACTCGATGATTTTCTTTTTATCTTTTATTTTTTATACAATTTGTTTAAAAGGGTATACATGCAGTTTCTTTTTATTAAAAACAATGGTGTTTTTGAACAATTTTAAAGTATACATATATACCTTTCTACCCAAAGTTAGTTGATCTTTGCCTCTCTTAAAACAGCTCATTCACAGATGGTCAGTGACTAAGAGTTATTTTAAATTTTAACCATCTGTGTGTATTACGTCTTTCGATAGATGGTCAACCAATGCAACATTCCGTGATTGGAAGATAAAATAGTGTTTCCCCAACACAGACAATAGCGTTACGAATGGTATTAAAACTATATTTAGAATGATTAAACCTATAGAATGTCTATTTTCGCATGTTGTGCGCACACTTCACAGGCTTAACTTACGAATTTGCTACCCGGAACTGGTAAAGGCGTAATTTTTCGGAACTAGTCACGCGTACCGCAAGCACCTGCTTCGGGGATACCGTATAATATATATGACCGATTTTCATGAATGGGCGTTTCGAATTTAACGCTTTCCCGTTCAATGTAACCTATACACTTGCCGAATTTATTTGTCAGGAAACAAAGACTTAACCAACATTAACGAGGGAGAGAAGAAAAAATACCGATCATCTGTGAACGAACCGTTTTCATGAAGTTCGAACTAATTACTCAGTGCTCTACAATCATTCCCGTAAACGTTTAATCTGGAAGGATAATCAACTGAGGTTGGTAGCTCAGTTCGAACGACGAAAGAAGGAATATTTTACTGTTGTTTGCAATGGCAGAAATAAACGAACATTCAAAGAGCAGGAGTATCAAAATTATCAGATCAAATGTTTGTCATAGAAAATAAAATAAACTAATAACTAAAATAATGATTATAACCTGTACAATATTTACATATAAGGCGAATGCAGCAACGGTATTTAATTAAGAAGAGGCTTCTTGTTAAAGATATTTCTTCCACTTACCACTTACCTAGATAATATCATACTTTTTCGTGAAGATTTTTTTTTTCATGAATGTACAATAAAAAAAATATTTTTCCTCGAAATTCATTCACTCAATAGCGGATTGTTTAGATAATGAATCTACGAATAAATGCTTCCACGAAATGGTCTTGATTTTTGTTCAAAGAAATTTGATATCAAGGAAAATTTAAGCTAGATTATACAGCATAGTGTCTTTGTTTTAAATTTTATGACATGTACAACACACAATAAGGAACATTTCAAAACGACGCTGAAGTGGCTTATGAAAATTTTAAATGGACTACTGAAGTAATACATACAATAATAAGTTGTGAAGTGCATGAGTCACTCAGCTCATGCCAGTTTACTTGAAACAATTAAGTAACTTTTTATCTTACAACACCCAATGCGTGTCAATCTTCTGTTTGCAATTTTCTTTTAATCTGAACACACGAAGATGTCGACGGGCAGTACGAATTTTTTTTAAATTATA
>CM037780.1:73375181-73404803 GCA_021229015.1 Solen grandis | reverse complement strand
TTGTTGTAGTAAAGTATTTTTTATCTTTTGAAGAATTAATCTGCAAACAATTATCAAAACATAATGTAAAATAAATACGAATTATATTTTTGTTGAATGATTTGAAATAATTAAGAAATATTTAGACTGCGTCTAAAGTTTTACATATAAACAGATACGAAACTACCGTCATAATAACAATTAAAGCAGTCTAGCAAAAAGGTAGACTGTCCGATTTTAATTTATTTTAGTCGTCAATTACATGACTTTTAGTACAAAATGTGAACCAATGTAAAGCAGTCTGCCAAATTCTCCATAGCGACTTTCCAACCCCGTATTAAATAGTGCGGCCCGCTGCAGCGGGCCGCAATAATAATTCGCTTATTAATCTCTTGATTCAAACCAAATTCACAGATTCATTAGTTCTATCAATGATATATATATACATCAAGTGTATGAACGAATCATTATTTACTTAGCATATGATAAAGGTATTTTTAAATGTGAATGATACATCATGTAAGTTCATTTAAATACGAATATAATAGTCTATGGATATAATGGCAAGTAGGGTTAAACAATTTTCACGCGCTTTCAAATTGTAACCAATTTTCACGAATGAACTACGATGGAAAGAAAGTGTTGAAAAACATATGAAAATGATAGATAATTATAAAACACGAATGCCGTGTACAAAATAGTAACCTAATTAAGTGAATCTTCTCTCATACCTTCCATATCACTCGGTATAGTGATTTTGCTTGTTTTTCACCATTAGAATGAAAAATCTATTTCATAACAAAGCACTCGTTCTGGTTCAATTTATTATAGTAGGACACCATTTTTTGTCAAGAGCCTCCATTTTTTTTTTTGTGAGATATCATAAGTAAGGACCGTATATCAAATGGAAAAAATATCAAAAACACACTGCGTGATGAATAATGAAAGAGTTATGGTTTTTGCTTTGATGTTTTACATATTTACATAAATATTAGTTCATATCTGTTCAAATTAGGTTGCAACAAATGTCATCAGATGGGTTGAATTACAAAACTTTCTCCTTGAAATGATTTATGTTTTGAATAGAAAGTACTAAATATGCTGATAAAGCTAGACAGTCGTTATATAAAAGGATCTTAAATGCATTAAAAAGCTTATATTACAAATATCGGTATTACGCCTCATTGTAATCAGCTATCTTTTGACAATTTGCAATATGCTTTGACTTTCACGGGTAATTGAAGCCAGTCGGAAGTTTATAATCTATGTACTAGATGTATTAAGTTTGTAATATTATTAACATTTTTAAAGGTCAGCGTAATATAATTTCTTTAAAGTTTTAAACGGCCAATGTTTCCAGTCCTTTTTTTTTTTAAATAAAAGCACGAAGAATTAAAAATTCGTATCTTCGTATCTTGATTTCTTTATTTAGTTCCTTTGCGTAACTGGGATAAAGGATACATTTTTTGGTTTAGAGTTAGTAAAAGTACTGACATCCTTAAATATTCCGTGTAACAGAGAACTGAATGGCTCAGTGTAGTACTCATCAACATCGTAGACATTCGTTTGTTTCAATCAATTATTTCAAGTCAGCAATTTCCAATTACTTTTACGTCCCTTGCTGTACCTCCTACAATATCATTACATCAAGACGTTATCCATAGTTTTACTGGAATAAAACCCATTTGTGTGTAGGATAAACCATAAAAATATTGTTCATGCAACTTAATTCATTTTCCAAAACCTTCGTAATGTTTATATTTGTCATATCTTTTTTTCAGGCATCTGATTTTAAAAGTTCATTGTAGGTAAGCAGTACTATAATGTCTGATTTAAGATCAAAACGATTTGAATTAGTTAAACTCGACGAATATCTTAATAACTATGATTTTATCAACCGAAATGATGATTTTTAAATACGATGATTATGATTTGCGTGAAATTGATTATAAAAGGTCATGCATTTGGAAATGAAATAAACTGTCTAATATGATATACTCATTAAAATGTTAAATACAAAGATTTGTCCGGTTAAGGTAGTAGTGTTAACCGTGTTCCCAAGGCCAGTCCAATATGTTGCGCGTTCGGACACATTGGTTTTCTCGGGTTTCCACCCACACCTACATCAAAGACTAGGCGAACATCTACGGCAGTGTCAAGAACCATATTTTCATAAGCGATGTGTCTTATTGTTATGAAAATAAAGATTAAACCTTTTAACAGTGTAAAGCCACGATAAAATATTGCATAAACAGTAATTGTCTATAAATTATTAAAAGAAACTTTGAAATTGATATTAAATCAGATATTTGATCGTTGCCCAAATATGTTTGTAGGGTCACAAAGTGTACGTTAATTGGTTTAAACGTTATATTATATTTATAAACTTTATATTGAAATTCCGTTTATTATTAAGGTCAACATACCTGACTGACCATGTGTGAGATATTTTCCAAATGTTTGATCAGGTTGAGTGTATGATTAAAGGGCTACGCACCTCAAAGCTCATTAAAACATTAATATTGTGGAAAAAAACTACATGTGTACAGTGCAGGAGGAACTAGGTTAAATATTGACAAAAACGTCTCCTCTAATTTAAAATCGTTTGATTCAGATCCAGTGGATCACTTTTGCGTTTGACTTTAGTAACTCTAGTAATATTTTCAGAAATAAGTGTGATATGTTTTGCCAATTCTTTTACATATAATACTAGTCAATAAAGAAATTACCTTCCCCGTAAAATGCATAGTTCGGTCAGAAAAAAAAAACAGCTTTAATTTGTAGAATGAAAGTTATTTTTTTAGATATTGTGTTCAAGTTAGCACTCTTACTCATAAAGGATAATACTAAACTATTGTAATGTCAATTTATACATATTTCAGAAAGGCTTTCTAAAATACATCTTTCTCAAATTCTGAAAAACTAACGCCATGAAATTCATATACTTTACCATTATTTGAAGATCTTAATTTTGTATAATATGAACACGCTGTTAACAATTGTTTGGTTAAGAATTCTAAAAGATCATATTGGTCATATTCGACTGCAGTAATATTAAAGTAATCGCCCTTTCATAGAGTAAGCGCTTACCGCTAAGTCCGTGCAAAACCATTTTTATATACGATTAGCATATGGTTATTACACTTTAATTTTCTTACAACAACGAAGAAAGTATCCGATTAAAGCTTCTTTTAGAGCTGCCAAGTCAATTATACTATAAATATTTATGATGCAATTAACTTATAATTTATTTCACAATGATATTTAAAAAAACAAACTGTGGCTTTTACCTCCGTTCATCTTTTATCAAATTATATGAAAAGGGAAGTAAATCACTTAAATGTTACACTGACTTTTTATATATTGGAAAATATCATGATTATGGTTATTTCAAGTTTCTGTCATTTATTTTAGTCAAAGATAGCATTGGAAGATAATTTTTCTAAATCATTTAGTCGTTTCTTTTTACAACATTATAATCAATTGTTCTCATATAGTTATAATACATACAACTTAATTATTTTACATTGCTTTTCCATTCTCGATATTTACACTGTGTCTTTCTTTTCGATAACTTGGGTATTGTGGTTTCATTGCATCTACAATTTTGAATTAAAATTAGAAATAATATCGCATTCATCGTCGCTTTTGCAACTGAGTAATTTAACCGTTAACCAAATACCTCTTTAGCATTTAAGCTGCGGTGTTCTGTTCTTACCAGTATGATTTGTCTGCCATAACATTTAAAAATCATTTAAGACATTTAACGCACTATATTCGATGCGTGGGTATTAGGATGGGAGACTTGTGTTATGTTTATAACATGTCAAGTTATTAGACGGGTTCTAATATTAAAATAACAAAGTCATCTGCATCTCTAGGAAACGTTTCATCCTATTTTATCAATATTCAGTGTCTAGTCTATTAATGTAAAAAATGACAAGGGATTACAGCAAATATTGCAAGTATACCATTTCTAGAGTTTTGTCCTGACAGAGCCTAGAAGTCACAATGACCAGGTATCGTCAAATGATGACACAGTGATAAAAGGAAGGACAATATGTAAAAAGCCGTTTGAGTGGATGAAAGAAAGTGCACAGAGTAGCTAGCCCAGAGAAAAGGTCATGGATTTCCCTTTATTATTTTTTCTAGATATTACAGTTATATTCATAATATCGGATTTGCATGTAATAGGAAAACGATCGAAGGTCACCATTTCAAAATCCTGGGCGGAACCTTTGCTGTGTTCAGTATACATTGTATTGTTATGCCACTAAATCTATATATCAAGGAATGTTGTTGTTGTCAAGTCTGCCTGTGGACAACTGTAGCCCTTGGCCATAACAAAAAAGGTATACAAGGTGTTGACTTGAAACATAACACATGTATACACTGACTATGTAAAGTGCAGTGACTAAGAACCATAACTCTACCTTGTCTCATTTCTTTTCAATTTTCCCCTTTTTAGCTCGACTATTCGAAGAATATGAGAGCTATTGTAGTCGCCCTGGCGTCGACGTCGGCGTTGCAGCTTTTGGTTAAAATTTTGCGTGCAAGTTACTATCAACCTTATATCTCAATAATCATTTATGGTATTGACATGAAAGTTTATAAATATGTTCAGAGGCATCAGACAACCAAGGTAGATAACTCTTGACTGAATTAAATATGAATTATGGCCCCTTTTTAACTTAGAAAATTTGGTTAAAGTTTTGCATGCAATCGACAATTTGGTTAAAGTTTTGCATGCAAGCTACTATCCAGTTTGTATTTCAATAACCATTCAAAATATTGGCTTGAAAGTTTATGAATATGTTAAGGGGCATCAAACAACAAAGGTAGATAACTCTTGATGGAATATATTACAAATTATGGCCCCTTTTTAACTTGGAAATTTTGGTTAAAGTTTTGCATGCGAGGTACTTTCATGCTTTTATTTCAGTATTGATTTGAAACATCTTTGATATGTTTAGGGGTATCATATCATCAGGGTAGATAACTCTTGATGGAATGTATTACAAGTTATAGCCCCTTCTTAACTTAGAAATTTTGGTAAGGTTTTGCATGCAAGGTACTATCGTGCTTATATCTCAGTATCCAGGCATGCGTTTGATTTGAAACATCTTTAATATGTTTAATGGTATCATACTATAGTGGAAGATAGTTTTTGACTGAATATAATGCAGATTAGGGCCACTTTTGACTAAGACTTTTTGGTTAAAGTTTTGCATGCAAGCTACTATCCAGCTTATACCGGTATCTCAGAAATTGTTTTTGGAATTGACTAAAAAAGTTTAGGAGTGTATTCAGGGGCATCAGAAAACCAAGGAGGATAACCCTTGGACTGAATTTTATATAAATTATGGCCCTTTTCTAACTTGGATACTTGGTTCAAGTTTTGCATGCACAGTTTTATTATGCTTCTGTCTCAGTAACTAGGCATGGGATTGATTTCAGATTTCATAAACCTATTTACTATATATATATATACACACACACAGGGTATGTGAAGGGCAAGAATTGAAATAGATTTCATTTGATTTACCAACAAGCATTTTGAATAGTCGAGCGTGCTGTCCTCTGACAGATCTTGTTTTATTATTATGCTCAAGGTGATAAAGATATCACACAAATTAATTATCACACTTATTATGTTAGGATACTGGGTGTCTGTAAACTCAACTTAAACGTATCATTTGAAATTCCAAGTTTCCGTTTATTAATCTGCTTTATATGTTAAAAAATCTTGCAGTAATCTGACAAATATCACCATGTAAAAATATTTTTACTAATTTCTCCAAGACGATATCACTTCAGGTTTATAAATTGCAGGTTTGATATTTCAACTGCATTAGAATATAAGGATAACTTCCTGGTTTTGAATTTCCTGATAATGGCATTTTCAGAGAATTGCGTTTGAACCATCTCGAAAATGAATAAAAAATTCATCAAACCTAACTTTATGGTGCACAAACAGATGTTAAGACAGTGCGCAAATAATCAGCTTTTTCAAAGTTTTAACATAGTTGATGAGGACTACTGGGCTGTTAATATCTCGATACAATAAACACACCGATTTGAAGATTTTTGTTAGAAATCATGTATTAGGACAGTATTTAATCCATGTTTGTAAAATTTGATTTTTTATGATTAAAATTGAATCTTTTTAATCAAATTTTTAAAAGAGTCACCCATTTTATCCATGTCTTTGAGTCAGGTTATTGTGTACTATGAAGCAGTAACACAGAGTTTTCATTTTGGTATCATTTTCAGATAGTTATGGAGGGAAGTTAAAAAAATAAGTAAAGATATACACATATTTCAAAACTAATATGATACTTGATCTGCGTTTGGTATATAAGGTTAATTCCAAGATTACCTTGTACGATCTTTGCCAGGCTGGACCGACAACGTCTCACTTTACGTATGTAAAGCCATAGTTGTCGGATCACCTAACAAGTCATGTATCAATGCATCTCTAAGATTGGTGTGTGTCTGAAGTCCATCAGTCTTGCCTCCTCTAAGTCAAATGACCTCAACACAACCATACTGATCAATTGTCTCCCGTAAAACCATTTTATTGTAGGCTTACTGACTTGATAATAAAAAATGACATGCACTTTTAAATCGATTTAAAACAAACCACATTCACGTATGCTTGAAAAGTGATTGGAATAGAACAGAACCGAACATATCTTTATTTAAGACTACATACAAGTATATCGTCATTATATACATACATAATCAAAATAATTGGAGGAGAACTTGTTTGCTATGGGTAAAGTAGGTGTCTCTTTCGTTGCATATGAAAACACAAATACAGTTTTTTAATTATTTTTTACTCAAGACTTTTGAAATGCAATTTTGGCGTAACCAAAGGTTGATTTCCCTACTCTACACATCTGGTAGCAACCAGTGCTAAATGAAAAAAGGAATGGATCCGATCATTTCCGATACTTAACATAATTTGTCTAGCTTTTAAGAGAAAATCTCTAAGTAGCTATATGGATATGCATCAATCGACACGTAGTTTAATATCTATGGCAACACTCACTCAGCCCCTCACCGCGTGGGTTCGAATCCCGGAAGGGTCATTCGGATTTTCATGTGAGGAAGCCTTCCAGCTGGCTTGCGGTAGGTCGGTGGTTCTATCCGGATGTCTCTGTGCATTCGGGGTCTTCCTCCACCTGTAATTAGCTGGACGTCGCTATATGACTGAAATACTGTCGAAGCGACGGTAAACTCAAATAGTCATGTCAAGTCAATATCTATGACACATGACACCATATATCAAAATATACTTCTGATGGTGATGTTGTAGCTAGCAGGTAATCTTCCTCACATCGGAAACAGCGATGACGGTCTTAGAAATAGCACTCAATCACTGAAGGCATATAAAAACACTGCTTACAGCTAAAACATAACAATGTGATAGAAACATGTATCCACATAGCCAATATATCGTCACGGACAAATTATTTCAGTCAAAGATATAAGATTATCGAAGAGAAACAATATCATAGTAAAATATGTAGCATTACTGACGTGCTAAAGAAGCTTGTGACGAAGCAAACTACGTATAACTATGTAGGGATGGTTCCTGACGTCTCTACTAGTCAATCGATCACCCTATTAAGGTGTGAATGTACAGCGTGACGGTCATATATCTGCTGACAATGTGCGCTGACCTTTCCCAACTGTGGATTCCACGTCTCGAAATATCACAAAGTTCTTTTTATAACTCGAGACATGTGTCGCACAGGCTATAAAGGTGAATCGGAAATTTATCTTCTCAACTTGCAAGAGATGTCAATATACATCATTAGTATACAGTTCTATTAGCCACCTTTAATTTATGGCCAGTAAGAATCTATGAACATTTAAATTTATCAGCGATTTATTCCAATAGATATTTTTCTGCTGTTTTCTCCCTAACCAGGTACAAAATAGAACGATGTGTTTATCAAACTGAAGTGTTTACCACAACATTAAGGGTGACTTATAAGTCGGACAGCATAACTGAATGCATCATGCGACATTCTCAGAAAAAAAATCGAATTGAAAATCTGTTCGTTGTACAACAGGAGCACATTTCAGTACTGTTCTGCTTACCTGCAATTAAGTTTTAGATTTCAGATACCTGAAAAAATCTGACCAATATGAATATCACAAAGCTCTAGGTAAAATTGAATTTATTTGCAAAAATATATTTATATGGTTAAACCTACATACAAATGGGTTTTATCCCAGTGAAAGCTTTGGATAACGTCTAGATGTAATGATATTGTAAGAGATACAGCAAGGGACGTAAGTAATTGGATAGTGTTGTCATGAAATAATTGATTGAGATATACGACTGACTATGTACAATGTTGATGAATACACAGAACAAATCGATCAGTTCTTTTTGGCATGTAATATTTAAGGATGACCAATCTTTTATTGACTACCAAACCAAATAAATGTATACTTAATTCCAGTTTCGCAAAATTATTTAATAAAAGAAATACAATGCAATATATCAAGAAAGTTAGCGTAAATGGTTAAAATTTCGGGGAAAATACACATTAAGCTAAAGTGCCTTATTCATTTCCAATTTGCACACATTTGATTTTTTTTTCGTATTTCTATTTTTTTTTTATTCAAAAGAAAAAAAATATTGATTGGAAACATTGGCCGAGTATGAATTTAAAGGAATGATATACTGATATGTAAAGTGCTAATAATATTACAAACTTAATATATCTTGTACATCTAGATATTAAACTTTCAACTGGCTCCAGTAACCCATATTGTAAATGGCTCCATTTTGTTGATTTAGAGAAATGTAAGTTACATTGGCAAACGTTGAGGATATTGCAGTTTGTTATAGGTAACGGAACACATTGAGGTGTTATACCCATCCTTACAATATTAAGTTTAAAAAATATGGATGTCTGGCTTATTATCTGAATATTATTCGTCTGAGGATAACCTCTAGGTATCATTTCCCTAGACAGGCAAGCGTATTTTGCTTTTCACATATTCAAAATTGCTTCATATTTTAATGTTTATTTGTATTTCTTGGCTAACTTTATATTTTTACAGAAATTATTTGTAGGTAACGAGATATTAAGTGCGAAGACGCTTTTAACCTGTCATGCTGTTAGATATTACCTCTTTCTTATGTTTGCTGTTATGATATGGACCGGGGATCAATCCTACGACCTCCTGTTCCAGAGGCGGACATGGGACGTCATGGAAGGAATGGAAACATATTCACTTTGTAGGGAAACATTGTGAGGGTGTTATCGGTGTATTTTTTCTAATATCGTGTACTTAGATATTCATGTGTACAGAAACGTAAGCATGCCCTTTTTTTTTGACAGATAGCAGGGATCAGTCCTTTTGCTGATGTTCACTAGGGAGGGAGGCAGGGCTTGGTCTGGCCATCAAAGTTGTTTGTTGCTATCATAAGTATTTCAGGGGAACATTAACAATGGAAACATTCAGTAGTATTATTGGTATCTGACCATAAGGAATATATCACGCTCATTCTTGGTAGCAGACGAAGATCCGTGCATTTTCTCTTCCTTAAATAGCAATTCAAACGTCCCCGGTGGCCGACTGGTTAGAACGTCCGCCTCGGGAGCGGGGAATCATGGGTTCGATCCCCGGTTACATGTCTACGGTATGATACTGTAGTTTGCCAGCACTATATCAAGTAGATATCGTCTCCAAATGACTGAAATACTGTCGGTGGGACAATTAACCAAACAAACAAATAGCAATTCATCCACATTCCGTCCTTTGAACTTAATAAAATATATAATATCCCTCTTTTGTTTCTCATAGACACTCGAAAGTAACAGGACTTTCCTGTCTGACACTTTAAAACGTACTGGGCCATAAGGTGCTAACCATTCCATTTTGAAAACAAGTTAGGAAGTTTTCCATCTAAATGACAACGTCAAAATAAAGAGAAAAGAGCTTCAAAGGAGTATGCAGACAACATTTTATATTGCTGCATAAGCCAGACACTTTATACATGTTATGGAGACATACTGTGAAATCATTGATTTTCGTGCGGCATTATATTTCATCGATTTCTTGGAGGGTTTCATCCACGAACATTAATCCCCACGAAAGCTTGTCTCTTATGTAGACCTCATGTTTCCTAGAATAAGATGCACCAATAAATGTACCCACGAAAATACCATAGGTACATAATCAACAAATTTTAATGTCAACGAAAATTAATTATTTTACAGTATCTTGTTTGTGGTCAATCGTCATGAAACAGTTTTACAATGATCATCATTAGTGCGACGCAGTTTTGTAATATTGAAGTGATGAAGTTTTTTTAAATTAAATATCCCGTTTTAATCTTGAGAAATATATGATTTACAGCCTAGAAACTTTTGGAATGCGTTAAACTTCTTTATTTTATTGGTTTTTGGTTTACCGTCGTCCAGTATAAATCAAACATACCCCTCGAGTATGTCAGGGCCTCATTTGAGAGTATTACTAGGCTTTGCCACTTAAAGGCGTATTTCACAGTAACAGTTTAAAAGTTTTTAAAAAAATCTGCTCGCTAGTGTTGATTTTCCTTGAAGTTCTTTGTCTATAGAGTAAAAAAAAACCGCTATTGTGAAATACGTCCTTCATGCATGGAAAACTTATGTCCTTACAGTTACTTTCATTCCTATTTGGAACAATGGGGTTGGTCATCAAAAGGCCCATTTGAATGATAAACGTAAAAGCATGTACAAGACAACGCCATATTCACTTATGATTAAATTACGCATTACAATTTGTACACATGTTGGGCTATACTTTTAAGTTTGATACGTTGATTTTTACGTTAGCTTTTTATGAAAAATCGTATTCGTCCAACAACTGCAGATATGACAATCATGCATTTAACAAAACAAAACACCCCCCCCCCCCAAAAAAAACAACAAAAAAAACAACAACAAACAAACAAACTGTAATTAAGTCAGTATAATTTGTTAAATTTCGTGAAAATGAATTATGTAATTTCAACAAACAAAAATGCGCAGCTTTTTCTTTCCCTTAAGTTTAGAATTATCTACCAATGAATCTTTCAAATACTCATTCAGCATTGTCTAAAGTCATCATCCTTAATTAGGTCAAAATTGAGGCGGACAGCTGCGCATTAAATACATCATGTGTATAATTAACACAAAGGTTGTGAAAATGGCCCGATCACCGCACCCCTCTAGTGTTAGATTCTCCTGCATTAGTTATGAGCGTTACTTAGCACGATTAATCGCTTTTTTCCGCCTGTATGTCATAAGCGACACTTCGTTTATTTACCAAGAGATTTACCATGTCTGGAAACAGTCTAACACAAACGGCGTTTTGAAAATCATAACAATTGTATATAATAATCGTTGATCTACTTTTTATCGGATGATAAACGAGGGTCATTTTCACGGCTGTCTGTTTTTCAAGGCACGTTTTACCCGAATTGTTAAAACCAAGTAGGAGATGTTTTCCAAGTGAAACGTTTGTATAAGAGGATGTTTCGAATGTAATGAATATGCAATGGCATTAGATACCAGAAACTTTGATCCCTTATCTCTCACTTACACTCTATTTTTAACCGGCTGTTCATGATAGTATGCCTGTATAGGACTCCCTGTGTAGAAAAGGAATGATAGGAAACGTATGATTTACGAAATAGTCAGTTCGCTGAATGTCCACTTCAGAAACGATATCAGGCATATTTAGCGAATGCGCATATACACAGGGAAGCGTTTACATGGTGGCATGAGCTTATAAAGAAAATGAATTAATAATTATTAAAATTTAGGAAACAAACATTAAAATGTGACTGGACTTTGGTGTCCATTTACATTTTCGAAATTTAGAGGTTTCACCTTTTATTGTTTGATATTATGCCGACAATATTTGCATAGTGAAATTATTTATTATCTATTGAAAATGTTTATAATAAAGTCCCTGAAATGGTTCCGCCACGTCTTGGACTTAATTTCTACCAAATTAATCATGAAACCCTATTGAAACATTAGGAAACTTGGTTATCTCCGGGAAAGGCCATGAAGTCCGAAACGTAGCGGAACCATTACAGAGACGTTACCTTAAATACGCCTAAAGGTATTTTAACAAAAGTATTAATATCTAACAAAAATGGATGAGCCGGACACAAAAACTTTACAGAAGTGTCTCGTTATAAAGTTATATATATATATACGCAAGTGAAAATTAAATGATCACGTTTTCCGGAATTGCAACATTTAAAGCACTTTAAAGTTCTCTCTTACTTATTAACTTCTTCAACAGGAGGCAAGGAACATTTTTTAAAACATGTTTTGTCGGGAAAATGTCAAGAAAACAATTTGTACGTATAAGGAAAAGAATCCTTAGGCATAATCCAGGACGGTATTGAATTATTGCATAATGCACTTGCAAACAAAAGTACAGGTTTATTTGCAGCCAGAAACTGAACTATTAGTAAACTGTCTCCCATTTTTCTCTCCAAACAGAATTCAGAATCATCACTGAATTGATATAACCCTATATCAGCCCCAATTAAAACATTAATATGACAAGAAAGAGTCATCGCTAAATTAAGTCAAAAGTAAGTGGACAATTTCATTCTGTGGGAAAAATACTGTTTGAAGAAAAAGTTGATGGATGAAAAAAAAGTCCTGTAACTGAGATAACTAATATGGTTTGGCGGTCAGTATTGAAGAGATGTTGTAAATGGATATAAACACGTTATTTCTGAGTTAAATAGTACATCTATGTAATTTTCGGTAAATGTCAAGGCCACATGAAAGTCAAGACAATAGTGAGAAGGTATTTTCTGAAAGGGATGTGTTTATGTATACTGGAATTAATTGATTGTGCGGAAAGATGTATCAGACAGAGTAACGTTTCAGAAATTATGTAAAAGTCAAGGTCACGTGATGGTTAGGGACATTGTTCTGTACGTGTTTTAAAGGCACTGCTGGTCAAAGGGTATGTACAATATGAATGGTTTGGAAAACAGGACGTTATTATTTTTATGAAGTTTGCAGCTGACACTTTCTTTGTAGTATCAAGATAATTGCAGGATGCGTTTGTTTTATCTCCAAACAACGATTACTTCTTTTACAATCATTTCCCTTATGCCATGGTGTTCAGGTTCTACCCGGGTACCTCTGTGTACTCGGGGTCTTCCTCCACCTGTAATTAGCTGGACGTCGCTATATGATTGAAATACTATCGCAGCGACGGTAAACCCCAGTACAACAACAACAAACAATGAAACTGTAAGAATGATGTCAAAATGTAAATAAAAAATGCCTCTTCTTTATTGCTATGAATATATTTATTATAAAAGTTATTTTCTATTTGTGTTATTCTCGCGTTATCTCAGGAGAAGTTGTATATGTTTTAGGGTAGACGCGATTTATTTTTGGTTACCTCATGACAGGTTTTAATTCCTCAAGGGAATTTAAGTTATAGGATAAGTAACGTATACAATTTGCTCATTTAACACATTTATGATATTCGGAACGCATAATTTGCGGTAACGAACAGTTCATCCAGCAGTAACGAACATTTCAGAAAAGGATAACCGAGATCCAGCAATATTGAAGGTGAAAACGATGTCTACTTGGCAAGAGATGATAAATAAGATAGATGGTCGTGTATTAAGTAAGAAACGATAAAATGTTAAAGAAAAAATAGAATATCTGAGGACGTGTGTCAACATAAAACAAGCAACATAAAAACGATATTATTGATAACCCTCATGTTTCCAATGCAAACATTTTAATAACAACAACGTCCAGAATAGAATAATTGTGTTTTTCAATAGAAAAGGGCCTGGGGTATGACGCAGAAAACCCAAGTTCATTTCATATAACTATGCAACACCGCTCTAGGATGCGTTCTGTGCAAAGACTGAGAAAAAAGCAATGTCGAGTCCTAATACTCCCAATCAATATTACAAAAACAAATTGAGCAAAAGTTCGGAAAGAGTTGGTGTTTGCCCAGATGATTGATATCGACATCAAAACAGCCAATTACAAATTCTAATTTCAGGCAAATTTATCAAAATAAACTAGGAAATGTAACTAAAATGTGTAGAATTTAACTACAAGCATAAATGAGAAACCACGTTCGAATAAATAACAAAACAAATAGGCAAGTTCAATGTCTTCATTGAAAGTAAAGATAATTGAAAAACAGCATGCCAGAAAAGCAATCTTTGTGAAAACCAAAGACAACAAGCTAAATCAAGAAATGTATTACCGAACACCCTGGGATAAAACTATTTTTCACGCTATCCTGTAGGATTTTCCCTTAACACATTTTTCTGAGCTCAGCACCAATCCAAATATATGCCGTAAATACAACATCAAATGGTGAAATGATGTTAGAGAAAAATGATATCATCCGAAAAATATATAACAAAATAGATTCAAATGATAACCTTGATCGTAAGTGGAAACGGAAATCAAGTATAAGTCGAAAACGCTGACAATGATGGTTGAAAAACATACATAGATATGTTTGAGAAACATGTTTCTTTATCCTATAATCGCTAACTACTTGATGGCATAACTCCATAGAACTGTAGCACAAAAGCATATCTTTATCTCTGATAAAATAAGTCATGACCTGTCGATTAATCCTAGGCGTATATAGTGTTTACACCATTGGACTGAAATTCTTATATCTTAGTATCAAAAGTCATTTGGGGACTACGTGATAGTCCTACCACATTGTAGTATTACGCTGTAATCACATTATCCTGACACAAGGCCAAACATTCCTGGAACTTCCCTTATATGCTGAGCGTCAAGCAAGGGACCTATACCAGTACAGTTTTACAACTTTCGTATGTCGCGGCAGAGATCGAACCCACGACCGCCCGATTCCGGGACGGACGCGTGCACATCTTAACTAAACGTTATATGCTAAAAATGTTTTACATGAAACAAATAATTCGGGGTTGAGTTAGGTATAGTCAGCAACACAAACCACCCTAAGTGTAGTATTAACAATGCCATTATTTAGCATTCCCCTATTTGTCATTGCCTTTCACACGTGAGACCCCAGGCCCAGTGTTCCCGAAAATACTTACGATCTCAAGCTCAAATTTGAGTATACAGCTCCAATCCCTATTTAAACTAATGGTCATAGTTTAAGTATGAAAATCAAAGTACCTTTTTTTCGAGAACACGGGGCTAGAAATTTCACGAACTGAGGCGTATCTTGGTCAGACGATGAATTGCAGTGATCTAGACTCTAGACTGGCAATTTTTTTTCTTGCACTTGAAGTTCACTGATGCATGCTGCTGCCTTGACAAGATCTAGCAATCACTTGTCTCAGTTTCCAATTGTTTTTGCTTTGTACCCTCAAGATTTGATGCACTTATATATGACCATTCGTTAATAACTGTGAAACAGCATTATCTATGCCAATCTATGGGTCCCGCGCTGTGGTTTGGTTTGGACGAGCTTCATCAGTAGTCCCAAAACATCTGGTAAACGTTGGATGTCCTCCCTTCAGGCATCTTCCATATAGAGAGCTTAGCAGAAACTGTTTCATCTCCTTCTGTTTCTGTATATATTTAGAACTGTTCAGCGACCAGTCCTCGATATACGATTGGTTTCCAAAGGGATGTTCTCGCCTTCAGGTCTCCTGGCTCTACATTAAATTTCTGATTGAATTTTCAGCTCACCTGAGCACTTGTGTTAAGGATGAGCTTTTGTGGCCGCCTTTTGTCCGTCGTCCGTCGTCAACAATTCCTTGTGAACACTCTAGAGGCCATAGATTTGGCCCAATCTTCATAATATTTGGTCAGGATGTTTGTCTATATGATATATCGGATGAGTACGAAATTGGGTCACGTGGGCTCAAAAACTAGGTCACCAGGTCAAATCTTAGAAATGCCTAGTGAACACTCTAGAGGCCACAGTTTTGGCCCAATCTTCATGAAATTTGGTCAGGATCATTTCTCTTAATGATATGTCGGATGAGTTTTAAATAGGGTCATGTTTGGTCAAAAACTAGGTCATTAGGTCAAATTTAAGAAAAACCCTGTGAAGACACTAGAGGTCGCTGTTTTGGACCAATCTTCAAGAATATTGGTCAGAATGTTTGTTTACATCAAATCTTGGATGAGTTCAAAACTTGGTCACATGGGGTCATAAAGTAGGTCACAAGGGCAAATTTTAGAACAACCTTGTGAACAATCTAGAATTTACATTTTTGTCCCAGTCTTCATTAAACTTGATAAGAATGATGACTGCATGTTAAAATTAAATGTTAGAAAAACATTGCAAACACTTTAGATGCCACATTTTTTGTAATCATGCCTAACTCAGCAATCTTACTCAGGTGAGCGACACAGGGCCATCTTGGCCCTCTTGTCTTGTTTTGTAATAGGTCTTCAAAAGCATTGAACTTGATATTCTGTGTACGGGCAACGTCTTCGGTTACGGTACTCTTTTCCATATGGAATAAGTTCATTTTTTCTGTTTAAGCCATTAATTGTCTGAGCAAAGCACGAGATGGGCACATTTTTATGTGTTTCTTTCAAGTTTATATTCATTTGCTGCACATACTATATTCATTCAATACAATTAGTGTGTGTGACCAACGACAGCTTTATTACTTACAAGAAAACTTTCGTACTGCCCGTCGACATCTTCGTGTGTTCAGATTAAAAGAAAATTGCAAACAGAAGATTGACACGCATTGGGTGTTGTAAGATAAAAAGTTACTTAATTGTTTCAAGTAAACTGGCATGAGCTGAGTGACTCATGCACTTCACAACTTATTATTGTATGTATTACTTCAGTAGTCCATTTAAAATTTTCATAAGCCACTTCAGCGTCGTTTTGAAATTTTCCTTATTGTGTGTTGTACATGTCATAAAATTTAAAACAAAGACACTATGCTGTATAATCTAGCTTAAATTTTCCTTGATATCAAATTTCTTTGAACAAAAATCAAGACCATTTCGTGGAAGCATTTATTCGTAGATTCATTATCTAAACAATCCGCTATTGAGTGAATGAATTTCGTGGAAAAATATTTTTTTTATTGTACATTCATGAAAAAAAAAATCTTCACGAAAAAGTATGATATTATCTAGGTAAGTGGTAAGTGGAAGAAATATCTTTAACAAGAAGCCTCTTCTTAATTAAATATCGTTGCTGCATTCGCCTTATATGTAAATATTGTACAGGTTATAATCATTATTTTAGTTATTAGTTTATTTTATTTTCTATGACAAACATTTGATCTGATAATTTTGATACTCCTGCTCTTTGAATGTTCGTTTATTTCTGCCATTGCAAACAACAGTAAAATATTCCTTCTTTCGTCGTTCGAACTGAGCTACCAACCTCAGTTGATTATCCTTCCAGATTAAACGTTTACGGGAATGATTGTAGAGCACTGAGTAATTAGTTCGAACTTCATGAAAACGGTTCGTTCACAGATGATCGGTATTTTTTCTTCTCTCCCTCGTTAATGTTGGTTAAGTCTTTGTTTCCTGACAAATAAATTCGGCAAGTGTATAGGTTACATTGAACGGGAAAGCGTTAAATTCGAAACGCCCATTCATGAAAATCGGTCATATATATTATACGGTATCCCCGAAGCAGGTGCTTGCGGTACGCGTGACTAGTTCCGAAAAATTACGCAGTTCCGGGTAGCAAATTCGTAAGTTAAGCCTGTGAAGTGTGCGCACAACATGCGAAAATAGACATTCTATAGGTTTAATCATTCTAAATATAGTTTTAATACCATTCGTAACGCTATTGTCTGTGTTGGGGAAACACTATTTTATCTTCCAATCACGGAATGTTGCATTGGTTGACCATCTATCGAAAGACGTAATACACACAGATGGTTAAAATTTAAAAAAAATCTTAGTCACTGACCATCTGTGAATGAGCTGTTTTAAGAGAGGCAAAGATCAACTAACTTTGGGTAGAAAGGTATATATGTATACTTTAAAATTGTTCAAAAACACCATTGTTTTTAATAAAAAGAAACTGCATGTATACCCTTTTAAACAAATTGTATAAAAAATAAAAGATAAAAAGAAAATCATCGAGTTTACAGTATAATTTATATACTTTACTCATTATTGAATCTTTGCTCCATATGTAAACTGGACATATTAACACGCATAAGACTTGCGCAGCTTTGATTTTTTCTATTAAAAGCAATTATTCGACTGTAGAATCCCCGATGTACGCTCGTATGCATGCTCTTCCATACATGTTGCCTCATACAATACTATAGGTTGCACAATCTTGATATGTGTACCTGTAGGACCTCATACCCAACTCTTGTTCTACTTTCTTTGATTCATGATTAGTTTTAAAATACAATGTAGAACTAGTAATCGATTTTTTTTGTCGGCAACCTGTGAAAATCTTAGATTCTAAAATCACGGGCCTAAAATATATGAATTACCAAGGTAGTAAAACCGGTCCCGGTGGCCGAGCGGTTAGAGCGTCGCCCCGTAATCAAGAGGTCGTGGGTTCGATCGCCGGCCGCGACATACCAATGTCATAAAAAGGGTACCTGTTGGCCCGGTGTCAGGATAATGTGACTGGGTATGGAATCATGCCATATGTCTACGGCGTGATACTGCAGTGTGGCAGCACTATATCTGTCTCAAGTAGACATGGTCTCCAAATGACTGAAATACTGTCGGTGGGACGTTAAATACAATAAACAAACAGGCATATGATTAAAAAAGGAGGGGATTCGGGACAGGAGTGTGGTAAAGAGGTCACGGAGTAAATCAGAGTTTTACTGTCATTGTTGTTGTTTTTATTACAGTAAAACCGCTGCGTTTTGTCAAATCATTTAGAGCACGCTCTTTAAAATAACATCGCAATTATTTGTTTATAAAATATTTAATATACAAACATGCATCTCTCCATGATCAAGAAGTCATATCTGGTTGCTTCATTTGTTCCTTTGCGGAATCTAAACCATGAAAAATAATGTTATAGATTATGTATGATCAGCTTGCTATTTAAAGTGCTCAATCCCTGTGTAAAAGTGCACAATCCCTATGTAAAAGTGCACAATCCCTATGTAAAAGTGCACAATCCCTATGTGTCCTGTTTAAACCCGCTCAAATGTTTGATGCGTGTTAAATGTATTTAACGGTATGTGACTCAGTACCCGAGATGTGAATTGTATTTACTTGCTTCTGTTTGTACAAGTTTCGTGACACTAAGATAGTTTCAAATATCAGCATATGCCATTCTTTGAAGTTTTCGGAAATGTGCAAATTTTGTGTCGTCTGTTTTAAAAATAGATTTTAATGAAAATATTGTCAAAACTATGCAAGTAAATAGGAAAATTTCCTGTTTGTGTAAAGCAATCAACTATTTTTTTGTACAAAGTTGTTCCTTCTCTTTTTCTGTGATTTTAAAGGTCCATTATTCTTCCAAAAGTAGTGTATATTCTTCGGACAGAAAAGCAAAATGTGTGTCACAGATTTGTTAAGGGATGCAACTTGTACATGCTCGTTAACGACACATTACTACAAAGCATAAGTGAGAAAGAATCTTTTGCTAATGATCATTCAATTGTTTACAAAATACCTGATTTGCATATTTTGCGTATCTTAGTATTCTGACGTTTTCCATACACCTTCCGTATGTCTCCGTTAACCAATTGATGAC
This sequence comes from Solen grandis, assembly GCA_021229015.1. Lineage (NCBI taxonomy): Eukaryota > Metazoa > Mollusca > Bivalvia > Adapedonta > Solenidae > Solen > Solen grandis. The sequence goes on along the minus strand of CM037780.1, from coordinate 73,385,135 downwards.
GTAGCATATAAACGTATTTGATTCGTCGACGGTTTTTCAGATTCAAATTATTCCCGATTACGGACCGTCTTCGGGAATACTTTCAAATGCAAAATGAAAACAATGCGAGTATTTTGACATCCATTTTCAAGGCGTATAATTGTTATTTTACAGCTGAGATATTTTCATTGTGTACCATTTGCGTTAGTCTACAATATGTCAATGCTTTAATATTTTTTTATGAAAGTGTACATTATGAGATATAATGGGCCTTTAACATTTTCTTTCTGTTTACATCATTCATATTCAATACTTCCGGTTTAAGACTACATTTGTGCATTGAAATAATAACGGTAAGTTTATGAAGTAAGAATAAATGCCGACATAAGATCGGTTAAAGATTAAGAATTCATGAGAAACTGCAGTATAATTATGCAATATAAGCATTACGCAGCCCCTGTTTATCAATCATAAATACTGGTATGGTGCATATTTTTCTTTGAGTTTAACATCAATCATAATGTATTCTATATATGTTTAGAGGCTCATTCATTCGCCATTTGTTAAAAAAAAGAACATGCGAGGAAAATTAACTTGAGGGTTGCAAGGTATGATTAACCAACCTAGTGATCTAGCGTTTTGTGAAGAAAAAAACAACAATAGAACATCTTTTGAACGTACGCACAACTTTTATGTGTTTTATCATATATTTTAGAAGTGTTTGGTATGAGTGATTGTTCTGATGCCATAACTGCTGTAACATTCGCCTGAATGACTGATCCAACTCCGCACATCACATTGTAATTGTTTGAGGGCACCGTAATGCAAAAGTAACATAAAGGACTTCGGATCCGAAGGTTGTTGGTTCGAACACCGTTGAGGAGAGGTCATTCGTGACATTTCCACTGGTTCCAACCAAGTATTACAGGGTAAGAAAAATGTGCAATCTGACCGGGACTCAAGCCCGGGGCCTTTCGCTTACAGGGCTTTCTCTACCGACTGATCTTCCCGGCTAGTATAGCTGAAAACTAATTGTCTATATGTGCGTGCGTGTGTGTGATTGTATGTGCGTGTATATAAGATATTGTACTTGTATCTTTTCTTTGATTGCCCTTGTATAATACACACACACTCACACCATACATTTGCATACGGAATGCCCGATAATATATCATGCAGAATTTCGGCATTTCCTTTCCCAGGCAGTAATAATTGTTGTATTAAAATTTTACTCTTTTTTACAAACAAAACAGAATCAAGAGGTACACCATGACAGTCGTGTATTCATTTCAAATAAGAGCGGAAATATATAATATTGGTCGGTACTTTTGGTTTTAGTTGCATATTATATGTGTAATATTTTAAATAAATGAAACAAACAAACATAAACTTTAATTCAGTTTATTTTTGTAAAAGATAAGAGAAACTGAATTTTTATTTTATATTCTCATAAATATCATCTAGCGCAGAATGGTAGTAAAGTAAGTTTCTGGTGTCATGACACAACTCTCTACTAATAAGCATATCATAATTTCTGATCCAAAGTACAGAAAACAATATATAAATAATCAAAAGAAAACCTTCAGTTGCTTCGAAGTATGTGTTGAATATGTAATAAAAATACCGAATTAACAGTGAAATACATAAATATTTTTCATCCGGAGCTTGCAGAAAAAAACAAAAAAACAACAAAAAAAACATTGTCTCTCTCCCTCTCTCTCTCTGAAGAACCCTGTTATATGTGTTTGCTTTTCAACTTGCTTCAAGTCATATACTGGTATACTAATTCTTGTGTATTTACTGGAATACTAATCCTTGTGTATTCACTGGAATACTAATCATTGTGTATTCACTGGAATACTTATCATTGTGTATTCACTGGAATACTAATCATTGTGTATTCACTGGAATACTTATCATTGTGTATTCACTGGAATACTTATCATATGTGTTGTTACTGAATCTTCATCATAGTGTATTCTAAAAGTCTTGGATTTGAAATACATGGTTCACTGAACTACAATGTTCATCTAGATCCAGCATGTGTTTAAAACTAAGTCCAAAGATTAATTATTAGAACATCCTATAGGAAATTACACTAATATAAATGGTATTTGGTACATCTGGTATTACTGATAATCCTTGTTATATTACGGAATACTATCCGTGTACACGAACTAATTTGTGTATATGTACATTTTTATCACTGAATACTATATTGTGATTATGAATACAACATGGTAAATCTTTTTTTTCACAAACATTACTTGAGTATTTACATGTAAACACAACATGCGACACTGGACTCTATTTTGTTTCACAAAACATTGTTCTAATACTGTATACAATCAATGTGTATTAAAATTTTAATCTTTATTCACAAACTTCAGCGTTACTGAAACTAATCAATTTTAAAATTTACTGGTGTAGAAACTTGAAATAATATTCTTACAATTTCAAAAACAACTGAGTAATATGTTTAAATTATTTTTCTACGCACACTTAGTTATGCACCGAACTCACTCACGAAAATGACATTGTCTGGCTTCCAGTGTAGAATTTACAAATAAAACTCCAGATCCATGAATGTTCAAACCAAACACAAACCATTGGCTCGAAAATGCAATTCCGAAATTACAAAGATAAACAAGAGGGCCAAGATGGCCCTTGATCGCTCACCTGAGAAAGATGATTGCTCAAGAAATAAAGATGCTAGAGTTTAAAAGTGAAATCTGGCTTTTTTATGGTGAAAAGGGCATAACGCCTAAATTAACTTGTCAATATCAGTTATAATTGAACCCGATTGCGAAATTATGGGCATAAACATTGTCTTAAAGTTTAAAAAAAAATGAAGATGCTAGAGTGTAATCAAAGTGAAATCTGGCATTTTTTTATATTTAAAGGGGCATAACTCCTGACCTAATCAACAGATCTTAGCTTTAATCGAACTTAATCGAGACATTATGGTCATAAGCATTGCCATAAAGTTTGAAGATGATTGCTCAAAATATGCAGATGCTAGAGTGTAAACAAAGTGAAATCTGGCATTTTTTTTATATAAAGGGGCTAACTCCTGACCTAATACGATCTAGCTATTCAACTCAATCAAGACATTATGGTCATAAGCACTGCCATAACGTTTTAAGATGATTGCTTAAAAGATGCAGATGCTAGAGTGTAAACAATGTGAAATATGGCAAATTTTTAATATTAAAAGGGGCATACTCACCATTTGGCACCATAATTGAACTTAGCATTCTTAGCCATAAAATTTAACTCAATCGAGAACTCTATAAGGTCCATACTGATCGCATAATTGCCATCAAAACGCATTATAAGTGAAGATGATTGCTCAAAAGATGCCGATGCTAGAGTGTAAACAAAGTGAAATCTTGCATTTTTTGAATATCAAAAGGGGCATAACTCTTGACCTAATTGACGGATCTTAGCCATAATCGAACTCAATCAAGACATTATAGTCATAAGCATTGCCATAAAGTTTAAAGATGATTGCTCAAAAGATGCAGATGCTAGAGTGTAAACAACGTGAAATATGGCATTTTTTGAATATTAAAAGGGGCATAACTCTTGACCTTATTGACGGATCTCAGCCATATTCAAACTCAATCGAGACATTATGGTTATAAACATTGTCTTAAAGTTTGAAGATGATTGCTCAAGAAATAAAGGTGATAGAGTGTAAACACTAAAAATTGTTGACGCCGCACGACGCACGACGGACGACGGACGCTCTCGGGATCACAATAGCTCACCCCGAGCTTTGCTCAGGTCAGCTAAAAAATCTTGAAACAAGAGGGCCATAGTAGCCTTAGAATGCTCACCGGAGTACCTTAACCCTAAAGAAAACACAAACATAAAGAAACTAGCCGATATTTTTTTTCAAAGGGATCAACTGTAGTTTAGCAAATTTTAGAAGAGGACAACGACGTGACCATCTGTGCCAAATAAAATTAAATTCTGAGAGGAAAATTCTGCATGGATCAAAATTTTAGCAACCTTTGTAAAGTTCAGACCATGAATCATCTATGTCAATTTCATCAATATCTAACCAGTGGTTTCACAGCAGATGTCTTGTAAAGAAAATTGTTGACAACGAACGGCGACAGACACAGTGTGATCAGAATATCTCACATTGAACACGATGTGCTCTGGCGAACTAAAATCATAATGAATTATTCATGCTGGTGATTAAATAATAATAACTTTTGACAAGAAAGAGCACCATATTTCTTATATAAGTATTCAAGTATGAAAAAAGAAGAAAAAAAATCAACACAACAGCTTTCGATATAGTATATTATACCGCTATTTCAGAACCAGGCTGTACAAAATGGCATTCTTCTGTGACGTCATTCAGAGACTGTGTGTGTAATGTACGTTCCTCAGTGCCGGGTGTGTATAATGCATTTACATTCAAAATATTGTTCAGTCTACTAGGACTCGACAAAAGAACACTTCCCGAGGAGCTGGAATAAGAAGAACCATTGCTGTCCCGAATGTTGCTGTATGTCTGGTCTCCAGGCGTGACGTCAGACTGGCGTCTCGATTCCGACGTCATATCAGATTCATTCGCAGTTTCCTTAAGTTTACTTGTAACTGAAGAAAATCGTATGGACGGGTCGACTAGTTCCGATGTATCTTTTGTGAATTCTTTTCGATTATTTAGATTATGTTTCTCGTCTTCTAGGTGATTTGCAATGTTTCTATTTGGATATGGTCGGAGATATCCTAAATTATTTTTTGAAAGTTGAAGTTTCCGCGTGCGAGGCTGATGAACCCCTGGTTGTCCTGGGTGAACACAACCTCTCTCGGGGCAATCTGATTGATAAAATGCATGGGCCTTTTCGTATGTGTGTTTAACTAATCGCTGTATATTCGTTAATATCTGCCACACATTTATAACCGAGAAGAATATGATACTGAAGAAGAATATTGTCAATGGTAAGTAATCCATTACGAATGGGGTTTGTTGAAACATGGCTATGACTAAAAACGTGATAGGTATGACGCCTCGGAAACAAATAGTACACACACAACCAACGACAACAAGTCGTCGGTATTGAACCGTATGACGGCGGTCTCTGTCATTGAAATAGCGCCCAACTTCATCAAATATCGAGGTAGATTCGACAACCATCCCGACCAAACCAAGAAGCATATTTTGCCCATATGCCAGAAAAAGAACGTAACAGACAAGAGTCGCAAAATGATGCGTTAGGTCCGCTCTATACTGCACTTTTTTCAAATACCTTTTAAAAAAGATTTTCTGAACGATGGTGAACAGGTAGCGGCCAATATTGACGCCGAAGAGGACTTCGATGAAGATGGTTTTCCAATCGTTGGAGGAGTCGTGGAAAGGAACGAGAATTACGTCGGTACTGCAGATAGCGGTGGCGCTGAGGACAACCAATGTCCATATCAAAAGCTGTTCCGTAAATCTGTGGGGGAAATAAAACTTGATTTCTCTAAATGTGCAATATATGATATTTAAAGTTCATGATAATATTATTAAACAAATTTTAACTGAAATTAACTCGACAAAGTCAGGATGAATGTAGCATCAGTCCAGATTCGATCGCTGATTGTGTAGATTTAAAAAAAGGAAATAAACACTTTTTTCATGGAAATGATTATGCCATTAATGTTTGCATCGCTTAATAAAAAATAAATGAAGTGTTCGTAAAATTTTTTTATATTTGACAGATTTCATCCTTACACGCACATTACTGCCCGATTTTGAATTAGTCTTGAAGCCAGGTCTGACTTTCGAGATCATTTCAGGCGAAAATAGCTGATATTGCTTGCTTAAGTTTGCTTAAATTTGTTTCATCAATAGAAATTGTGATAAATTGCTATCGTTGGGTCGTAAATGATTTAAATAAAATTGCACTCTTGAAAATACCACTTCCATTAAAGGCATAAAATTATCACACGGTGACAGATACATTTATACATGTTTATTTTTTTTTAATTAAATGTTTTGTATTTGCAAAAATTTTTTTAAAAAAATATTTTTTTTCAATCCAAATTTAAAACGAGAAACACTAAAAAAAATTATTTTTGACAATTAAAGGCCGATCTGCATAAGGTTTTTGAGATTTTTACCTCCGTAACCTTGGTGTATTAAGGATAAAAGTCCTGAGCCTGGGAACGACGTTGAAACAAAGAACACACCAGTTGACGGTGAGAGACACTGTCATGACGTTGATGCACAGTTTGTCCATGATTGTCTGGTGGGGTATTCACGCATGGCCTTTGTGATGACACAAATCTTAATGTTGAAGAAAATACATTCAGAAAAAATAGTTAATGTTTTCCATGTAACATCTAACAATCAGCTGAAAATAACACCGCCGTTCACATCCAAGTCGCTGTGCTATCCAGCACTTCTCATCCCTTCTAAATGTTAATCTTCTACTAAAACCAATAAATATATTAACACGTCGCAGTAAACATCACTTTTTCTCATGACGTGACTGTGCCAGTATCAAGATGTTCTATAAAACCCATATGTAGGCGCTTTGATTTTCCGTACGAGTTATACGCCCGACTCTTTCAAATATATTTCTTGTCGTTTTACATAATAAATTCTCAGTAAGGTATTGGTACGTCTGACTCGAATCTACCATAAATGAAATGAGTGCAGTCAAGAACTTAATATGAACAATTTCTATGTATAGCGAAACCAGGAAAATATATCTAACACCGATACAGGCACTTCCTGTTCTTTAATTAAAAAATCTGCAAACTGAAACCATTTCAACTGCTATTCCTGTTCTGATTGGCTAACCCTTTCTTCACAGGTATATCCTTGGTCATTCGTTTTTACCGTTATTTGTCTGTAAAGAAAAAAGAGAGATTAATACTTTCGTATTATCCTATAATGATAAACTTCATTAGTGTAAATAATGTTCGACAGTATTTAACGTAAGTTCAGAGGACACCAAAGTGGATATAAATGGATATAAAGTTTGCTTAAACGAGTATAACGTGAGATTCGATCCAAAGACAACTGATCAACGGTGTGAACCCGGAAGAGAAAAACACATTTGTGCTAGACGGCTCCCAAGCCAGGGGTAACATTCACTCACGTGCATCTATGTGGATATGTGGTTAACTTGAAAACATACAGCAATTGTAACCAATGATAACGTAGATCTAGGTATACGAAGAAAACATCGGCTGTCAAATAAGTTCAGCTTATTGCATTTAAACATTATCATTTTATAGTAATATACATAGTCTATTTCATAAGTGACTAACTTAGAATTATTAATTCAAGAAGTTCAGCTACTGGAATTATAGATACGCATGGTGAAAATCATATCTTAATAAAATATAAAAAGACTATCATAATAAACATATCTGGACAAATAAGTTTATTTGTTTGGTGGGTTTAACGTCCCGCCGACAGTATTTCAGTCATTTGGGGTGCGTCGACATGAGACAGATATCTTGAAACTTGAAACTTGCAAATTTGATTAAACGCCTATTTCTACATATAAAATACATATTCAATGGCGTTGTACAATGAACTGCAGATATCACTGCAGTATCACGCCGTAGACATGAGGCATGATACCACACCCGGTCACATTATGACACCGTGCCAACCTGTCCTGGTACTACCGCCAAGCAAAGGAGATATATGTACATGTATACCTGTACCATATTTTACGACATTTGTTTGTCGCGGGGATCGAACCGACGATCCCCGATCCCGAGACGGACTCTCTAATCACACGGCCACCGTGGACAGTGGAAAAATAAGTAAATAATACTTAATTTCAGATAGATAAAATTCAATAATATTAAGTCCTTGTTATAAGTTCTTAAAAGGACAACTACTGATACTACTACTATTACCGCTACTGATAATCATCATAACAATTGTTCTGAACATTGCAATTATAATTATTTATAATTATCACATAAGGAAAATTTTAATACATGTAATTAGCTAATACTGGATAAAGGATGATTGATGACATAATTTTAGCTGGAAAACCAAGATATACGACACGGCAACAGTAATCATTAAATGACTGCAGATTTTGTCGGGCAACGCATTATTTTATAATTTTGGAGATAAGTTTTCCTTAAACAGAACCAAGCGGAAACATTGTTTTTTGTGCATTTTTATCATAAACACTACATATAACCAGAAACCGTAATAAGAAAGCATATCCAATTCCGGAAGTGCACGAATACACCCGGGGAATCTTTATGACTAATTGAAAGAAAGGGTAAAAAACGAATCCATCCAATGTTTCATCATGAAGTTATCGGAGAGAGAATAAAAGCAGGTCAAATAAAAGATTTACATGCATAATGGTACTGCATGCAACTGATGTTCTCAATCTCTGTTTTCAACAAAATGATAAAATAAAAATGAAAGCTCTGAGTAGAATCTATACATAATACTATTCTAACATTTTTAATCCTATTAAATAATCCGAATGCAATTTAAAGTGAAACATTTATTTTGATGACATTATGTTTTATATTTAATTGAATGTCTTTGTCTTGCCAGATCCTATAGCCGACCTTCATCCTGTTTTGCAGGACGTGGATGGGTAATATTTTCTTTCTGTCTGCAATGTAAACAGGCCAGTGATCCACTTCCTGGTTGATTGTCCAATCGCGTCGCTTAAACGGTCTCACAGTGTTCCCTGACAATACGTATTGTCTCGCTTATTGCTAATTGAGGAACCACCATCTGTTATCAGAGATTGTTTTTACCTTATATGATATCGCAACGAGATGTGTTCTATTTTCAGTTCAAGATAGCGGTATAATAAACAAATGATATGAAGTGATTACCAGACTTTAAAGAATAAGGCAGTTAAGAGTTTAAACTCAATAATGAAAGAACAATAAAATAAAACTCAGACATAGGCGAGTGTAGTCACTGGTAATTAAAGCAAAATAAGAAATATCGATTGTATGGGTTCATGAGTTATTTTTACACCGCATGTGTCGTTTGTTTTAAGTGATTTTCCTTTAAACTCTCGGCCGTCTACGAGAACGCGAACAAAATAAATGCAATAACTATAGTTAAATATGAAGTGTCTAATGCGACAGATGTATTTGCTAACAATATTATTTTGACGGTTTATATGTTGCAATCAAACTAAGCACACACTAAGCTGAGAGTCTTTCGGCAGGATTTACATGATGAAATAGCTAATAATTTAATATTAACTCCAGTGTTTAAGCAGGGTTGAAACCGATAGAGGCAAAGGGTTATATGACGCAAAAAACTCCACAATTTTTCCTGCAACTCGTAGTAAGTCAGCAGAACTCGTGATAACCCCGCCAAAAGTCTATCAGTGCCTTGAGTCAGATTCCATTCATAAATAGCAAAATCTAAGAAGAACATGACTTTACTTAAGAATGTAAACAATCACACTGCATTGATAAGCTACTGAGTGCGTGTTGATACAATGCGATGAAAACGTCTGCGATAATTATGCAAATCAACAGCGCTTGCATTGACTTACCAATACGTAAGACAGCTACCGACAGTCTAAAAATCGTGAACTATGATAGAGTAAAGTATCGCACATCAGATAGGTCATACCTCCATATGACTTCATGTTGACCTTTAGTTCTTGCCTCGCTAGGTCGCCAGATATCCAATTTGCAAACGTAAATCAGCTCAACCAGGCTTATAAAATCACGTAAAAAATACCGTCTGGCCGTTAACTTACAGAACATAATTATATACATAAAAGAGGTCTACAGAAACAACTATCCTTGCGAGAAAATCAATTTACAGACAACGCATTTTCTTAAACTTCTGCAGTACTTAAACATAAACGATTATCAAGGGGACTTCACGCAGTCTCAGAAAGAGGTGTTCAAGCCGTTTTCCTATGATACAATATATTTTGACATCAGTCCCCTGGAGATATTACACTTTCCTTGTGTGATAGATAATTTACAGGTCCT
>CM037780.1:73325081-73375081 GCA_021229015.1 Solen grandis | reverse complement strand
TGTATGGGCCCACTGTTTTTTTTATTCCTTTCAGGAAAAAAATTCAAGGGGTTTTCATAAAATAAAACTTAAAAATTTGTAAAAAAGAAAATGAGACATTAAAAACCAAAAATTTTTTTAAGTTTATTTGGGTAGCGATGGTTGCAACCCCTTGAAGAAACTAAATTATTTTTTTTTTACAGAAAAAAAAAAAAAAAAACATATACAAAATTACATGAAAAGAAAAGTAAATTTTAAAATTTTTGTTGAGTAATTTGTCAAGGGTAAATTAAAAAATTTTTTTATGGAATTCCTGTTTTTTCAATTTTGGTGTCGGCAGACGCTGAAAATATTTCAATCAGGAAGGTCCCCATTCCCCTAAAAACACGTTTGAAAATCCCCATTCGGTTATACACATTAACAGCGGGGCCAAAGACAAAGGAGCTGGTGGCGGGGTTATGGGGGGGTTAGTACGGGGGCCAAGATGGGGTTTTTCCTTGGGGGGGGGGGGGGCCAAGGGCCCCCTGCCCCCCCGTGGACCCCGGGCCCAGTCAATGTAGTCCCCGGCCCCCACCCCGAATTTTTAAATATTGGGGTGGGGGGGGGGGGGGGGGGGGAGCTAAAAACATAATTTGATGTCAGTGTAGGGGTGCCCGGGAGTTTTTCCCCCCAGAAAAAAAGATTTAGGATGGGGGGAGATGCATTTGAGGGATTAGGGGAATTGGTGTTTTTTTTTAAATTAGGATATTGATTTAAATATTGAAAATTTGCCTGGGGAAAAAAGATTACGGCTTTGGTAAATTTTTAGTTTTAGCGTATTTTTTTTTTCTTTTTGCTTTCAATTCGTAGTTTTGTTGTTTTTTAATGATTATTTTAACCCAGGGGTTTGGGGCCGTTAACCCAACCCCCGTTTTTTTGGGGACCGTATAGACTTCATCCTGGTCAAAAACCCTGATGGGCCGCGTTTCGAACTCACAGCCCCCCTTTAAAACAAATTCTAGTCCTAAGAATATTTTTTGTTTTTGCGGCCGGTGCAAATATGTTTCGGTTCTGTATGGTAAGGGCTTTTTGGTAATTAAATTTTTTCAAAAATTAAAAAAATTGCAAAAAATTTAAAAATAAAAATAAAAAGATTGGATTTTTTTTTTTAACAAAACCCAAAAGGCCACATAATGTTTTTGGATCTATTAAAAAAAAAAAATAAATTGGTCATTTTTATTGAATTTATTAAAATGCATGCTTTTTTTCGTTTGTTGTTTTGAAAAGGGTCCCTTTTTTTTGAATATATATTTTTATTTGTTATCTTTAAACTGTATGGAGAGGCGCAGCCTAAAATCCCCAAAATCAGAAAAAAATTGTTGGATTTTTTTTTGGCGGTTCAAAAGGGAAAAATTTGGTTTTATTTGATCCCCGTTTATTAATTTCTATAAAGTGCACAAAAATATGACCAAAAATTTTATAGTCACTATAGTCTTAATTGGTCTGTGCATGCACGCAAGTGTTTTACTGATTCGATTTGAGCAAAAACAATTAGGTTAGTCCCCATAAAGGAAAAATATTCATTGTATTTAAAAAAAATAAAAATTACTTGTAAATATCTATATATATGAGAATGTTTCCAATATTTTTTATTTTTTTTTACACCATTTATTTAGTTACAATTTTTACCCAAACCCCAAAAAAACTGCTGTGTTACCAATCTTGTAAATATCCTGTTTCCATTCACCAGGAAAAACAACGAGCAGTTTTAAATGTAGGAAGCAGGTGGGAACTAGATGGTGTTTTTGAGCGCATGGACATCGAAGTGTACATTCTTTAATGATATTAACTTTAATGAAAGCGTAAAATACTGACATTTTATATTGATCGGGACAAAAAAGTGTTAGAACTACGTCCTGATATTATACAAGGTTTTAGGAAAAATCTCACCGATCAATGGATTGTTTGGATGAATGTATATGGGGATTGATCCTTGACCTTTGAATTTGCAAATATCTGACCAGAGACGTATGCTAATACTAATTATGTATTACATTAATCTCTGATCTAACAAAGGTTTACAATATATTTTCACAACAAATAAAGATTAAACAATATTCCACATGGCAATGTTTGTGAATATGTTTTATTGTTATCAGATTAAAATGTCACAATTAACTCGGACCTAGCCATAGTCATAGTCAAAATCGAGCTCCATGTTTTATGCACTTAACAGGACAGCAACTAATAAATACCAAGGAATATACACGTATGAGTTGGGTAAAATTCTTGAATAAACCTTGAAATTAATGTCAGTCGAAAAATAATACACTGCATATATATTATGGCCTTAAGTATTATTAGAAAGTATGAAGATGATTGGTTATGGAATGAAAATGCTAGAGTGTAAAAAAAATCTGACATTTTTAATTAAAAAAAATTATAAAATATGAAGATGGTTGCTTAAGAAATGAAGATGTTAGAGTGAAAACAAAAGTAAAAATCTGGATCTTTTTTAATAAAAAAAAATCAAAAAAAAAAAAAAAAAATCCGCCATAATCGAAATAAAAAAAAGGAACGAAAATGTTGTACAGAAATACTTTCTTATATCATATACATCACTAAATGTTGTAAGGACTGTCCACGAGATGACTTAGTGGTAAAAGCGTCCGCCTCATACCTAAGTCGTAAAAAAGGTACTGGTATAGTTCCCTTGCTTGGCGCTCAGCAGTAGTTGCAGTACTGGTTGGCCCGGTGTCAGGATGATGTGACTAGGTGTGGTATCATGCTACATGTCTATGCGTGATACTGCAGTGTGGCAGCACTATATTTGTCTCAAGTAGACATCGTCTCCAAATGACTGAAATACTGTCGGTGGGACGTCAAACCCAACATACAAACAATTTTTTTGTCGGTATTCGAGTTAATGCAAGACTGTACTTGATCCTAGTTTGTTATGCTGTGATTTGTTCTGACACTTTTTTCTCTACCATGATTTGTGTAATTCCTTGAACTGGATCAGATGTCTTCGATACGATTTGGTCATTAAGAAATATGAAGTGAGAATGGGTTTCACTGTTTGAGCGGTTTCGGTCAATGACCTACAATCACTAATAAATAATTCATTCTCTATATGCATATAAAACATCCCCTATATACCCCACAAAATAATAAACTTTATATGCCCCACAAAGTTCAACCATCAACAAGAAAAAACAAGAAAAAATGATTTTATTCTTTCAGTTTTAAATAAGGGTGGTGTGAAGATGTTCAAATTCAACTTTTAATGATGTTAAATAAAGGTAACTTATTCTCTTTGTGCATATCAAAAATATACCTTATTTACCGCATAAAAATAATACACTTTGTATGCCCCACTCGCACAATGAAAAATAATGTATATTCTCTAAGTTTTGTTTTATCAAAGAACTATGTAGAACTCCTAAACCAGCCGTTGATTAATCCTTTTTATTGAAAATAGTACACTCACTATTGTTTACAAATAATGACCCTTATATACCCCACAAAATAATTCACTTTATATGTCCCACAAAGTTCAACCATCAACAAGGAAAAAAGATTTTTATTCTTTCAGTTTTAAATAAAGGTGTTGTTCATATATCTAAATTTAACTTTTAATGTTAGTCAAATGGCAATGAATCATTCTCTTCGCAAAACAAAAGAAATCCTTTATATGCCCCACAAAATAATACACTTTATATGCCCCACAAAGTTCAACCATCAACAAGGAAAAACGATTTTTATTCTTTCAGTTTTAAATAAAGGTGTTGTTCATATATCTAAATTTAACTTTTAATGTTTGTCAAATGGCAATGAATTATTCTCTTCGCAAAACAAAAGATAATCCTTTATATACCCCACAAAATAATACACTTTATATGCCCCACAAAGTTCAACCATCAACAAGGAAAAATGATTCTTATTCTTTCAGTTTTAAATAAAGGTGTTGTTCATATATCTAAATTTAACTTTTAATGTTTGTCAAATGGCAATGAATTATTCTCTTCGCAAAACAAAAGATAATCCTTTATATGCCCCACAAAATAATACACTTTATATGCCCCACAAAGTTCAACCATCAACAAGGAAAAATGATTCTTATTCTTTCAGTTTTAAATCAGGGTGATGCGTAGATATCTAATTTTATCTTTTACTGTTTTCAGCAATAAAAAATAATTCATTCTCTATATGCAAATAAAACATCCCTTATACACCCCACATAATAATGCACTTTATATGCCCCATTAAGTTCAACCATCAACAAGGAAAATAATTTTATTCTTTCAGTTTTAAATCAGGGTGCTGTAAAGATGTTCAAATTCAACTTTTAATGTTTTAAAAAATAAAAGTAATTCATTACCCAGGCACATAAACATTTACCTTATATACCCCACAAGATAATACACGTTATATACTTATACAAGGAAAAATAAAGTCTATTCTATAAGTTGTGACTCAAATAGTTGTGTAGATTTCCTAAATCAATCTTTATTTTTTGTAATATAAATAATACACCCTCTTTGCACAACAAAAATATTTCTTATGTTACCCATAAAATAATGCATTTTTTGTTTACACCTCACATCAAGGGCGTGGCTAGGGCCAAATCACTTGAGTACTCCCACATTTGAGTTTGTGGGGATGGGGTCAGGACCTGTACTCGCTCTTCCAAGGCTTTAAGTTTGATAAAATATTTATGCTATTAAAATATTCATTTTATAGTAATAAAAGGGGGGGTATAGGATTGCCTTTATCCGTACGTACGTCCGTCCCTTAACATTGTGGCACGCGTAACTCCGAAAGTAATTGCACTATTTGTACCACAGACTTGTAACTTAATGGGTATATTACTCTAGACATAAACTTGTGCACCTGGGCATTTTCATCGAATCAACGTTGACGTTGACAAAGTTATGGGCCTTTGTTTAAAAATGGAATTTTAAGATTATGGCACGCATAGCTCAGAAAGTATTTGTTTGTTTGATGGTTTAACGTCCCATCGACAGTTCTTCAGTCATTTAGCGACAATGTCCACTTGAGACAGATATAGTGCTGTGACACTGCCAGTCTCACCTTCCTGACACTGGGCTAACCAGTCCTGGAACTACCCTTATATGCAAAGCGCCAAGCAATGGAGTTATACCAGTACCATTTTTAAGAACTTTGGTATGTCGCGGCCGGGAATCAAACCCACGACCTTCCGATTGCGGAAAGTATTTGTATTTCAGAAATATTTTCAGAAACCTCATCGATATATTATTAAGGAAATGAACTTGTCCACCTGGGTATTTTTCATCTAGTCACCACTTACATTTACATAGTTATGGTCCTTTGTTTTGGAAAAAAATGGAATTGTGAGTTTGTGGAACGTGTAATTCCAAAAGTATTTGTACAGCAGACATGCTGCTTTATGCCTGATATATTATTTTTATTCAATCTTCATTGACATTGACAAAGTTATGGGCTTTTGATTTGGAAAAAAAAGTTTGAGATGGTCTGAGGGTATTTGTGTCACAATTTGAATCTTCATGGATATATTAGACCCTAGGGTGCGAAGTATTTGTTATTGGTATCTGTTTTGTTAAGAAAATGGAATTGTTTATGCCCCTGCCGATTAAAGGGGGAGAGAACATCATGATTTGTCATTTACAGTCTATCTTGCTTTTTTTCCCACGAAAAATGTGTTTCCTGGCCTCCAAGGCTTACTACAGTACAAAAGAGTTTTGATATACGGAAAAACTCTTGCGTACATACACCATCTCAAATTTTGAGGGTTTATTTGCAAAAGTGGGGAAAGGTTGTTCAAGGGCTATTAACATTTTTATCAGAATCACATGGTTTCAACCGCGTACTCGCGTATAGGCTGCTACGACCCTGCACAAAGCTGTACACATCTTCAAGATAATAAATTGAATTAATGCCACCTATAATAGGTATGTGGAAAAGTTTGGGTCTAGCATGGAACATATATATTTATCAACAAGATTAACTAATGCTGAAAAAAGATAGTTAAGCAATTGTTACGTTTTTATATAAAAACCACTAGCTACATTTATATCTAGGTCAAAGAAAAAAAGTGTATAATGTGTCTGGCTGAAATAATGCTGGTAGAACGTATCCGCCTTTCCACATAGACAACCATAAAATAGGAAAGAAACACACGAGAGACATGGGAAAACAAATTTAAGAGTGCGTTACTTAGTCTGTTAATTTTAGTTAAGTAGATTTGAGCTGAGAACGTTAAGTTGAGACTCATAATGGACATCTTTCCAATAAACAAACTTCCATAAATAGTCTACACACACTTAAAGAAAAATATTTAACACATACATGTTTATATACAGGGTAGTTCCAGGACTGTTTCGTTCAGTGTCAGGATAATTTGACCGGTAGTGGTATCATGCCACAATACGGCGTGGTACTGAATTGTGACAGCACAATATGTGTCTCAAGTAGACATAGTTTCCAAACAACAAATGTACTGTCGGGGGAAAATTAAACCAAACATACAACAATTCTCAAAATATGAAATTGCGCCGGATGCATGTATAGTTCCAAAACCTAATTTAATATACTAGAGTAACCAACACTTAATATATAAGAAGGGATACATGGTCATATTGGTAATTAAAGTTTCAATAGAAAGAAGGAGTATGTAAACAATATTACCACAGGCTTCAGCAAAGCTGATTGTTTATTCGAAAGTATACGGCTGCGTTCAAACTATGATAAAACAGGTCACCGATGACAGTGATAAAAATTTTCTTTCTTTTTTTGAGTCGCTGCACGGTCTAGTCTCAAACAGAGCCATAATCGGCTCTGTGTGACTAATGCCTAACACTGTCCAACGCAAAGAAAAATCTGACACAGTGTGACTAAGGCTTTAACGAGAAATATTCTTATCTTAAGACTTATTTATATCTCATTAGGGTTATTTGGAGACGAGGCACGTATAGTTCTTCCAAATTGTAGACAAATGGTAATATATAACAATCAGTTAAATTATTCTGACAACTGGCAAGCCAGTCTGGAAATACACTTATACGTTAAAGGTTTCGACGATGTGTTCTCTAAACTACTTATAAACGTAAAGTTGAAATACAGGTAAAAAATAGTTGATATAAGATTTTAGACTTTAACATATTAAGTTCAAGGTAATTTACGATATATAGCAAATATAAAATTTTGCTAAAGATGTAATTTTACGCAAAGTATCATTTCTCAACTGGATCATTTTCTATTTTATCTTATTGATGATGATGATGATTTTTTTCTAATATTGGAACTGGCACTTTTTTCAGAAATTCTTACTGTACGTAATTACCTTTTTAACAATTTCTGCAGGTGGTTTTGTTCTGTGTCTTCTTGTAGGTGACAGCAAACGCGAATTTTGCATCTTGCGCATTTTAAAAAAAAGAACTGAATAATTCTTTTTGAATATTTATTAAAGCAGCAGAATCATAATAATACATTTTGACAAAGACGTGAAACACAAACAGGGAAATTGATGATACTTAAAAACGCGTTTCATACTATGGGAAATGAATGATACTTGAAAACGCGTCTCATACTTTATATGAATAGACATTTATATAAAACTGTCCAATGGTTGACGTATAGGTCATTTAAACATTCTAAATCAGCGAATATGCATAAAACCTAGTGCATTTTATACTGTACTGACTTATAAATTTCATTGATGAATCCTACAATAAATCCTAGTGGATATACGCAAAAAAAAAAGAAAAAAAAAAAGAAGAAGCACACACACACACACACACACACACACACACACAAAAGGCATTGTCAGTATAGCAAGCTATACTGCCAGGAATCGCCATCGGAGAAAACCCCCATTAAGAATTTGTGGCAGACAGAAACAAGAAAATTATAGAAATTGGTTATGATCCCAGAACTACACTGACCTTTCAAGCGTGCATATGGTTGATACAACTTTGTGTTATGACAAACAGTCTTTTGCAAAGTTCCATGAAAATCCATATATAGATATGGAAGCTATTAAAAGGAAATGACATTGTAGCCTATGCATACCAGACAATTTTCTAACAACTCCTGTGACCTTGACCTTTCAGAGGTGCATACGGATGATGCACATGACACATCTTTGTGCCATAACAAACATTTTTGTGAAGTTTTATGAAAATCTAAACCTAGATATGAAAGTTATAGAGCAGACATGAAAATGAAGCCTCTGAACTAAATGTGCATGACACAACCTTGGGTTAAGAGGAATACTTCTGTGAAGTTTTATTGAGATCCATCCGTAAGTGTCCTAGTTATTGAGCGGACACGAATACATAGCCTATAAATATCAAAGAGAATTTCTTACCACTCCAGTGACCTTGACCTTTAACAGACGCATGTGGTTGATGCACGCAACACACCTTTGTGTTATGACAAACACTTTTGTAAAGTTTTATGAAAATCTAACCATTAATATTGAAGTTTAGAGCGGACACGAAGATGTAGCCTATGAGCACCAAAAAAAAAAAACAAGAAAAAAAAAAAAAAAAAAACACATATTCTAACAATCCCAGTGACCTTGATCTTTCAAGGGTGGATATGGTTGATGCGAACGATAAAAACCTTGGTTTATAAGGAATACTTCTGCGAAGTTTTATTGAAATCCATCCATAAATGTCCAAGTTATGGAGCGGACAAGAAAGGGGGACGGATGGACGAAATGACGGACAACGGAAGGACGTGCGCAAACCAATAGTCCCCAACCTTTTTCACTGGTAGGACTGAAATGATGCCGCCGTTATATAGGGGAATTAATATGCATGGTAGCAGCTCAGCTGGCAAGTTGAAAACATATTCCAATTGTACACTAATACATTTGGAATCAGACTGTCGTTGGCACAACGGCCAACGAGTATTTAACCGGACGCCGTGATCAATCAGAAAATAAGTACTTTTTTTAAAGTATCACTGTAGAAATTGTTTCTGATAACACATGTAAATCAAGTTCCCGTTCCTTTTTAAGCACAAAAGGGTAAATGTCCAGCCAATAACAAAGGGAGAAAGTGAGTACAAAATGATAATTACAAGAAAATTGATTAGTTTATTACTTAACAAAATAGTGGGGCGAACATTCGGAATACTTTGTGTATATAAAATTGGGAGGCAATATGTATATAAATTAAGAGGCAAAACAATCGGATTACTCGGTGTATAAACATTATGAGGTGGGCGGGAAAATTCGGATACCTCAGATATTTACGTTTCCAATTTTCGCGCCATTATTACCTATCATTCCTCCCTAAGGAAACAACTCAATTTTGAATCGATATGATTTATTTTTTATGTTTATATAGTATAATAGTGGTCGAGGATACCGGGAAAAGGGGTTTTCATTGTGGGGCACTGTGAGTGCCCCGTAATTTTATACAACCCCACAGAAAGGGTCTGACATTTATATATACCACCTAAATGACTACATTTCTTAGTATATTTATATATGTGTGTGTGTGTGTGTAATGAAATTCGATCGTTGAAAGTGTAGTTTTCAAGTAACAATATCAAGATTGTAATAAGCATTTTGAAAATATAATAAACATCGTAAAAATGTAATATACATAATGAAACCTCAGATAGGAAAAGAAATGAACTGGCGGAGATCCCCTCCCATAATCTCGTGTTTTCTTCTGATAGATTAACAGGCTTAAAGGTTTAATGTGTCCCTTTTATAATTCAAATTGATATCGGAATATAATCAATTGCTGTACAAAGCCTTGGATAAAGTTTCCCTACCATTATAACTTGGATCACAATAATGGCAGATGACAAAATCCTATACGCGCAAATATCAAAATAGACAAATGATTATAATGGCTTTGTTCATATTAGTGGTAACAAAATATACATGATATATATTTTATGATCAAATAATGTTTTTCTCCGTTTTGATGAACGTCATTTAATAACAATATCAACATACTGTGAATGAATATAACGGCATACTGGCCCAAATGACTGCTGGCTATAAAGACGTTAGAAGAGACCTAACTTACGGAAGGTGATACCGGTGACAATAACCGAATATAGGGGTTATAGCCGCGCAGACAGACGTTTCCAGTAGAAAACAGACCTCATAATACAACGACCTTTCCAGGCAAGCCCCAAGTAAAAGATCTGATCCACACCCCTAAACCATATTTATTCTTGCTTCTCATGATGAGACAGATTGAATGGTACTACTTTGGTGTCACCCAGGGGTCAGGCCCCACCCCCTTAATTTTACGTATGACCTTATATATCAAAAACTGTTCAGATCCCCACCCATAAATCATATATATTATTGTTCCTCATGACCAGATGGATTGAATGGTACTTTTTTTGATGTTCACATGAGTCACGAAGGGTCTTAGTACTATCCCTACCCCCTTAATTTTACTTAGGAGAAACTTCATTTGGGAGACTTAGTAACAGTTCACTGTTACAATTATTACTTGTTCCATTGTCAATTGTAATGGTAAAGACGTCGGCAAGTAAAAGTTTGAAATGGGATAAAAGAAAATTTGAAAAATATTGAACGCATTAATGGTCTTAGTACTATGCACTATCTTCAATTAATGGGCATCTATAAATAGGCTAAATTACTGTCATTTGTTTTTGAACTGAGAAATTTGGGTTCAAATCACAGTTGGGTCCATTCTTGTCTTTTTTGCTCACTTAAGGTGAGCTTTTGTGATCACCCAGCGTCCGTCGTCGTGCGTCGTCAACAAAATTGCTTAAAACGTTATCTCTAAAACCGCTGGTCTGAATTTAACTAAACTTGGCAGGGATCTTTCACAAAAATTGCTAAAATAAACTTTATCATTGAAGAAAAAATATGAAAACTTTAAAAATCCTTCAAAAATACTGGCCATTTCAAAATCTTTTAGTACAACTGTTCCTTAGGTATCCCTATACACAGGTGAGCGATCCAATGCCTCTATGGCCCTCTTGCTTATTTTTCTCTCAGACCATTATTTTTGTATCACTCGGGTCAGATAAAAAAAAAAAGTGTTTTGTTTTCATTTGTATTCAAATATTTTAGGGTCATATACAAAAATAAAATTACGTTTGCTTTTACATATTTGCTTTACTTACTGAGTCTTGAATTCTTAAAGCCTTGATTTAAGTTTTTAATTTTCATGCCCCCTATAGTGTTACACCTGTGTGTCCCAGCTGTAACTCTGGCACTAGTGATTCCTAGGACAAGACGATGTGTCGCAAACAAGAACCAGGTTGCTAGCTTGAAAGTCATGGTCACAGCTCTCAGTTGACCTTAAAATCGCGTCCCAGCTTTAAATTTGTTGTGAATGGTTGTGTTTTGTAATAACTTGGCAGAAGTGATCCTTGGGACAAAACAATGTGCTGTGAACAAGAATTGAGGAAGGAGCACTGTTGACCTTTGAACAAGTCTCGGCTGTACTTTGTTGTGATTCAAGGTCAAGGTCACAGCAGTTAGTGATGTTTAAAATTTGTGTAAGCAGTCTTTTCAGGGCTGTATCTTTGTTGTGTATATTTATGTTTTGAATTTTGAATAACTTTGCACAAGAAGGGATCCTTAAGACAAAACATTGTGTCACAAACAAGTACAGATTGCTAGCTTGAAGGTCAAGATCACATTACTTGGTTGAGGTCAGGGTCACAGCGCTCATTTGATCTTAAAATCATCTTTTATATTTCCAGTTTTTCATATTCACTGACAAAAATATCATCTAATAAACATAATAGCGGGGGCATCTGTGTCCTATGGACACATTTCTAATTACATATTTATTCAACAATAAAATGATGTTTATGAAAATCCAATTATCGTACTGACAGGTTCGGGTTGTTTTTAAACTGTTTTTAAAACACGTTTTGGGGCCCATGAGAAATCTTAAAAAAAAAAGAAAAAAAAAAATGTCCCTTTTTCTTGTTCTTTTCTTTATTAAATTTTAAAAATGGTTATTAAATTTTTGGGTTTAAAAAAAATTGTTTTTTCCCAAATTATTAAATCTTTTCTTTTTGGCTGAAAAAACCATACTTTCTGTTTTTATTTGTGATTCTAAACATCATGAAAGGCCCCCAACCCTTTTAAAGGGCGCGCGTTCACAGGTGATGGGTAGAAAGAAACTTTTTCTTCTCTTCGTTAATGTTGGTGGGATTTTGTTTCCTAAAAAAAAAAACTGACAAGGTATGTCAAAAACCCGGGGGGAAAAACGCAATTTCTGTAACGGCCCCTTTGGGCGAAATGGGTCAGTCCCCAAACCCCCAAAAAGAAGGTGCTTGCGGCACCAGTGACCGTTCCGAACCCATGATGTCTTACCATTTTTATGAAAGCTTTTACTTCGCAAACGGGCATGCGGAAGGTGAAAGTAATCATAAAGTGGTGAAAAATGAAAAAAGAAAATTAAATTTTTTTTTATAATTGTGATGGTTTTCCCTGTGGGGGGAAAACCCCTTTTTTTATCTCGCCAGAGCACAAGGTGCCCTATTGGGTTTCACCCTCCTTTTTGGTCGACAGTGCCCGTCGTCAACAATTTTTTTAAAAGACATTTTCCCTGAAAGTCGATAGAAATTGAGGAAACTTACATGAATCACCTCAGGTAGCCGTTCAAAAAATTTGCTAAAAAAAAATTAATCCAAAAAAGAACTCGGGTTTTAATGGAACAAACAGGTTTTTTAATTTAAAAATAAATTTTTTACAAAAGGGGCCCCTTATGGAAATCTTTTTAAAATTGCTAAAAAAAATTTGTTTCTCTTCAACATAAACCCCCGGGGCGTTGGCTTGTTTTTTTTATATCTTTTTACTTTGTATACTTTTAAAAAAATTTTCATTTTCTTTTTTGCCAAATTTTCAAAAACAAAATTTTTTGGAACAACGGGTATTCATGGGCCCTGTACAAATTGTTTGAGCTTTTTTGAAAAATTTGATAATTAAATTAAATGTTTAACTTATTTTTAAATTAAGAATTCATTTTTGGGGGACATCTGAATTGGTTGATTTAAGGAAATGATTGAATTTTTTTTTTTTTGTTAGTCACTTTTCAAAAAAAAAAAAAAAATGGAGTATTGTCGGTGTGGTTTGGAGTTTTTTAGGGTTTTTTTTAGGAATTTTCCCCTTAAGTTTTTTTAAAAATATTTTTTAAAAATTGAAAACTTGTTCACTACCAATAAAATATGAAAAAATCAAAAAAGGGGGGTTTAACCCTTTAAAATAAATGAGGCCCCTTTTTGTTTTTCCTAAAAGGGAAATATTCCCTTTTCCCACGGGGGAGTAGGGAATAGAAATTGAAATTTCGTATGAAAGAATATTTAAAATATAATTGAATTTTTTGAATTATTTTAAAAAGGGCTCTGTAGGGGTATTGTTTTGGGGGAGAAAAAGGAATTCCGGGGGCTTTTGCATTGGTGACCATGTTTTTTGATTGGTATTGGGTAAAAACCCCACTTGCATTAAAAAAATTTTAAGGGCAATAAAATTTCTGGGGAAGGGCTGCAAAAACCCTTTTTTTTTTTCATAAAAACTTTTTTTTGTTTTGTCGCTCCAGACTACATTACAAAAACCCCCGTGATACTGCATTTTCCCTTTATGTTTTTGTAATTCTTAGGTATGTTTGTAAAGATTATTTAACATTAACAATTTAAATTTTTCCAAAAAATTTAAATTTTTGAAATTTTTAAAAAGATATGGTTTAAAAAACACTCAGATGAATTTTTTTGTCAGCGAAAAATAAAAAGTTTAAAATGAAGTTAGGTTAGTGTGGATAAAAAGGATCAATTAAAAGTAGGTAACCC
This sequence comes from Solen grandis, assembly GCA_021229015.1. Lineage (NCBI taxonomy): Eukaryota > Metazoa > Mollusca > Bivalvia > Adapedonta > Solenidae > Solen > Solen grandis. The sequence goes on along the minus strand of CM037780.1, from coordinate 73,361,308 downwards.
CTATTTGGGGGTCTTTTGTGTTTTTGACGTAACTATTTTTGAAAAATCATCGATTTGTTCAGTTTTTATTTGTGGGGAAAATTTTTAAAGAAAGTTTTTATAAGTGAATTTGGGTCGAAGGATTCTTATTTTAAACACTTTCGATAAAAGTTTTCAATATTTTGATATTTGTGATACCCATGGAATTTAGGGCCCGAATGACAAAGAATATTAAATTTTAAGGGATAGCCAATAACAGCCATCTATTTTCCCTCAAAGCCTTTTATATAATTTCACAATATAAGTTTTTAAAAAGTCAAAAAAATGGAAATCTAAGGGGCAAAAGAATGTTAACAGGGACAGGGAAATTTTCCCTTTTATAAAATTTTTTTTGTCGAGTTATTCCCCCGAAAATTAAAAAAAAAAGAGACTTTCTTATTTTCCTTTGGGGTTTAAATTTTTGATTTTTTTTTAAACAGAATCATTAAAGCATTTTCTGACGAGTTTTTTTGAAAAACAAACCAGTTTTTCATATTCACGAAATTATATATTTTTCCCCTAGAATAACTTAAATATAGATAATCTCTTTCCCAAATGTAATAAAAAATTTTGGAAAAAAATATGGGTGAAACCCTTTTTTTTTTGGGGGGTTTCAAAGGACAATTTTTTTTTAAAAATTTTTCCCCCCGTAAAGATATGGAATTTATATTTTTGGAGCTTAAAATTAACAAAAGTTTTCTATGTGCCACCTTTTTTTTTTAATGATTAAATTTTGGGGAAAAAAATTTTTCCAAGGGGGGTTGGTTTTTTTAAAAATGTTTAAAGGGGTTTTTTAATTTTTTTAAATGGGAAAAAGGGTGACCAAAAATACTTTTTTAAAACCCGTGGTACAGGAAAATGGGGGAATCTTTTTTTTATAAGTGGTAACATAAAAAAACAGGAGGGAGGACACTTTTTTTGAGATAAAATTTTAAAAAAACGCGTTTTAACAAAATTCACTTTTAAAAAATGGCCCGGGTTGTTTTTTTAATGCTAAATAAAAAAAAATTCCCAAAAGGGAAATTTGGGGTAGTTTATCTCTTTTTAACGTAATATCGTGAATTTTTACCCCCAATCCATTTGAAAAACAGCCAGGGGAAGGCTTTTTTCCGGGTTTCTTTCGCTGTGAAATAAAGGAAAAATTTTTTTTTTATTGGTCAATCAAAAAACTTTTTCCCGGGGGTAAACACCCTTTGGTTACGGAGTTCAAAAAAAAAAAAAAAAAAAATTTTTGCACTGAAAATACGGGGAAATTTTACCCCTTAAAAAAAATACCCCAAGTTAAATATATCGATAAATGGGTGCGCTTACTTTTATTCACTAAAAAGAAACCCAAAGTCCCGGCCCCGGCTTTTTTCCCAATTTTTCGAATTAAAAACACTTGTTAGTCATTTATTAGAAACCACGAGAAACGGCTCGCAAAACGTGTTTTTTGGGCCCTTGGGACATATCGTAAAAACCCAAAATTCCAAACATTAAAGGAATTTTTAAAAAGTAGGCCACCAAAAAGCCCTTTAATTATAAAAACATTTTGTCAAAATTTAAATTTTTTTTTTTTTTTTTTTATAAAAGCAAGATTTGCGAATCTTTTTTTAAAAAATTAATGTTTTCACTTTGGGTTTAAATGGGTATATCAAAAGCCCCCTTTTTTTGTTTACTTTGGTTTTTGTGCAAAGCCCATAAAAAACACCCCGGTTTTCACAGTATATACGGGGTTTTTTCCCAGATCCCCTATCTTTTTTTTACCCATCTTTGGGAGTAAAATTTGGGACAAAAATTCCCGCATAAGTTTTCAAATAAAAATTATCGGGAAGGGAAAGGTTTAATTTTCAAGAAATGGAAACCCCCCAAACCCCCCAAATCCCTAAATCGTTTTTCGAAATTTTGGGCCATATTAAAGGGGGAGAAAAACTCAAAAAAAATTTTGGGAAAACCTTATATTATTTTTTTTTTAATGTTTTTGTTTTCATTTAAGTCATTATGAAAAAAATTTAAAAAATCTTATAAAATTTTTTGTTATTTTTTAAACCCTGCATTTTTCTTAAATTTTGGAGACAATTGATATATTTTTTGCTGAGGGGTTTATGGGAAAAAAATCTTTTTGAACGGAGACGGGGAAAATAAATACTGAACTTGGTTTTTATCCCCTTTTTTGAGATATCTCCCCTTTTAATTGGCCAAAAAGGGCAAAAAATACCCCTTTGGGGACAGACTAAACAAAAAAAAAGGGAGGTGCCCCCCAATTTTTTTCCTTAAAAATGTTTCTTTTAGATTCTCAAATTAAATCCCAAATTTTTTAAAAAAAATTTATGGAAATTTAAAATTTTCCCTTCTTTGTCTATATAGAAAATTTTTTGCAAACGTAAGATACGCCCTTAAAAGATCAGAAAAAAATATTTCAGCTGCATTACAATCATGATAGATAGATAGATATTTTTTTTGCTTTAAAAAATAGGCCTATGGGAAATTTGAGGTACATTTTTTTTTCAAATATAGGGATATCCCATTTTTAAAAATTACATGTACTTAATTTTATATCATAAAAAAAAAGCTTTGAAATAAACAGGAAATTTCAAACAAGAAAAGCAAACAAACAAAAACCGTTTTTTATTCTCGGGAACGAAATGATTTACTTTATTTTTTATTATTAAGGGGAGGAGAGAGAGAGAAAAGGAGAAAAGAAAAAGAAAACTGAAAAGGTATAAGTTCACGTTTCCAAAAATTTTTCTCCCAACCGGTATAAAATAATAAAAATAGATCCCCCGCTTTGAGTACAAAAAACGGAAAAAATTAAAGAAACCTTAGTTTTTTTTTCCCAAAATTAAATACGTGAAAGGCCGTCAAAACAAAAAATAAAATTTGACCGAAATTTTTTGTATTATTTTTGACGTACCTGTCAAAATTCATTTTTTTCCCTTTACTCAAGGATGTGTCGAATGAAATTTTTACGTTATTAATATTTTCATCAAAAAAAATATTTGTTTGAGATGGAAACTACTGAAATATAAGCTTCATTTCCGGAAATATCAATGATGTTTTGGTGAGGGAAATTTTAAAATTTTTTTTGCAGTAATTTTTTTCAAAATGATTCCCCTAGATGCTTTTGGGGATGAACGTTTTAAAAAATTTTGCAATATATATAGCGGGAGGTACTTTTTTAAACCTGCACCAGCTTAAAAGACTATAACTGGGTTTAAACCCTACCATATCATCATTATTATGGCTGAAAATAAAAAATTTCCTAATATGGGGCATTTTTTTTTTGGGGGGGGGGGGGGGGGGTAAATTTTATTACGGCGGAAATACTGATTTAAAAAATTTAAAAAAACAAAAATTTTTTAATTTTTATACATTTTTTTTTTCATGTCACGGGGTTTTACATTAAAACCACGTTATTTTTGGTAAAAAAAGCCCTTTTTTTTCTTTATCAAATATATAAAACAAAAAAATGCCCCATGGTGGAATTTACTTTATAAATATGATAATTTAATAAAACCGTCAGGAAAAATGTACTGTAAAAAATATTTTTTACGATTTTACATCTCAACTTTTTCCAACACATTACCTGAATGTTACCGTATTTTTTAATCGCAAAATTTTTAAAATTTTTATGGAATTTTGGGCAAGCGGGGAAAATTCGAGCGGCGAAAAACCCAAAAAATTTTTTAAAATATAAACTACAAAATTTTTTACAGTTTGTTACTTACCCAATTTCTTTCCATTAAAACACCGATTGTGGAACCGTTTTTCCTTTTTGGGAATTAAATAGTTTCAAAAGGATGTTTCCCCCTTTTCCCTCTAGAGGACCCCATAAAAAAGGGCCCTATCAACAGCTTAAAACCAATCGCCTGGAGTAATTTGCAGGCTGTTCGGGTTTTATGCTTTTCGCTGCTCCTCGGGGGCGGGAAAATGAGGATTTGAAATTTAAAATTTGAAAGGTTTTAACGGGGTTTTCTGAAATTCGGGTTTTTATGTGATCCCTTTTGGGGGCGAAAAAATTTATAATTTGAAAAAAAGGGGTTAAAAGCAGGGGTTCAAAGTGTCGCGGGGGTACATTTAAAATTTTTTAAACCAAAAAACCCCATGAGGTAAAGAAATCCCCCCGCAACTACTCTGCAAAAAATTTCGTTTTGGCCCAAGTAATATTCTCCCCATATCAAGATTTAATTCAATTTTTTTTTTTAAAATTTTGAAGGGAAAATAAAAAGCAATCCATAGGGTTAATTAAAGGGAAAACTGTAAAAAGAATACAAAAAGGCAGGTTTTGGGGTTTACTATGAGAAATTTTTAAATAAATTTAAAAAAAAAATTTTTTTAAGGGGAGAAAATTTTTCTTTTTTATTGTTAATCCGGAAGAAATACAGTAGGGTAGTTTTTGCGTTTTTAAAGCCTTTCCCAATAAAAAGTTACTTTGCAGCTTGCGACAAATACAACTATAAAAAAACCCAGTTAAATTTTCCATCTATTTTAAATTTCGCGACATGGGGAAAATGGAATGTAATGTTCAACTTTTTAAAGTGAAGGGGGGTTTTAAATATAGGATTGAATCGCAAAATTGTGATAATTAACACTTTGGGGGGCTGTTCAAAGGGGTCGGGGAAAAGGGAAAAAACGGGCTATTTTTTCCCTTGGGAATAATGTCTTCATAAAAGGGATTGTTATATTCAAAACCATCTTAGTCACGAACCGCCCCTTTGGCTTTTTTGAAGTTTTCCGGTTTATGATATCTTACATCAAAAAAGCATGTGTAATCAATATGGTCAAAAATTTCAAAAAATTTCCAATTTTTTTCTTTTTTTTTTAAAACTTCAAAATTTTTTATTCAAACCCTTTTAATTTTTTTAAACTAAAAAATTTGCTATAAAAATTTTTTAAAATTTCCATTTCGCAAATCTCGGTAAATTTGGGGGAAAATTTTCGGGAAAATTTTTAATTTTCCCAAAGCACTATTAGGGATACCCCCGTGGTCGAGAGGGAAAAGTCGCTTTTTTTAACCTCACTCGGGCCCCTCCCCGTGTAGGTTCGAGTCCGGCGGGGCTTTCCCGGATTTTCATGTGAGGAACCCTTTTCCACGGGTTTGGGGTTGGGTTTCGGGGGTTTACCCAAACCCTCAGTGTTTTCGGGGCCCCTTCCCCAAATAAAAAAATTTTTTATTTTGACAAAAAAACCGGGCCCTTTGTATTTTTTTTTATTCTTGTTTTGGGGGAAAAACCGTTTTTAAAACTAGAATAAAAATTACTAAAAGGGCAATGTTCGAGATGCTGAAGGGGAGTTTATCTGCAATTTTAAAATTTTTTTAAAATTTTACTGTTTTCTGGCTCATCATATCAACATTATTTTTATTTCTGAAATTTTCCGAACCAAATTGTTTTAATATAAAAATGCATGAAATTTTCATTTTTTTTCGGGGAATTTTAAATTTGTGATGTTGGTATTATTGTACAGGAGAAACATGGCAACTTTAGTGTTTTTTTTATCCAAAAGGCGTTAGGAATATGTGCCCATTCATTTTTGAAAATTTTGAACAAAAAAGGGATTGATCCCTAATCCCCCTCAATTTTCCCTTAAAAAATGCTGCCGCAATGAAAACACGATAAAGGGAAAAATGAATACCCCCAAAAACTTAAGTCTAAAAAAAATATATTTATTAGTTGAAATTTTTAAAAAAAATATCTTCGTCGGGTTTAAATTTAAAGTTTGTTTAAACCCAAATTTGGAAAATTGACGTCAAGGGAAAGGGAAAAAAACCCAGGGGGAAGAGCAAATGTTTCGAAAGCAGTTTGTACCCCCCCCTTTGTTTCGCTTTTTGTCTTTGCAAAATGGGTGTTTGTAGGGTTTTTTTTTTCGGGTTGATTTCTTAAAGTCATCCCATTCTTTTTTTGGGCCCCAAATTTGTTTCCCAATAACGGCAAAACGTTAAAAAGGAAAAAAAAAACCCTGCCCATCCCGAAGAAAAAGTCCCTATTCTTTAGAAAAAAATAAGCTTTGACTTACTATAAGTTTTTGTATGTAAAGGGGAATTTTTCCCTTTTGCACTGTCCTGCAAAGTTATTTAGACTTTTAAAAATCCTTTTGAGATACCACTTGTGTAGTAAATTTTAGGGCATAATTCGTTCCTGAATTTAGAATCTTTTTGTTTTAAAATTTAAATTTTCTGAGTAAAAAACTCAATATTGGGGCGGGGTGTCAAATTGGGAAGTTGTTAAAAATTCGGCCCAGTGAAATTTATTTTTTAAATTCCCGGTTTTGTTTTCAAATTGTCTGTTTTGGGTTATGAACTCAAAATGATTTTTTAAAACCCAAACCCCCCACCCAAAAAAAGGTGACAAGGGGGGGAATAAAAACTTTTTTTAAAAACTTTCTGAGACAAATTTTGATGGCAAGACTTTGGTAAATTTTTTTTTTCCCATGCAAAGGGGAAAAGGAAACCACAGCTGCACGCTTTTTATAATCCCAGAAAAAGAAAACCAAAAAAAGGTCCCCCGATGGTACAAAAAGCCATTTGTTACAGGAAAAATTTTAAATGCCAAAATACGTTTTTATACCCTAACTTTGAAGTCGTTTGAGATTAAAAAACCAAAACAAATTAGTCCAAAGAATCGTAGTACCCTGAGAAAGCCGGGAAACATAGATAAAATCCCCAAAAAAAAACTTCCGGAGTCGAGGGCGAGAAAACCAAGAAAGCTAAAACGCTTTTCCCTTATTTTCCCAAAAATGCAAGGAAAAAATTATGGCAAAAAATCCAAAATGCATTTGAGTTTTGGGACACTCGTATAAAACCGGGTTTTGTTTGAAAACCCCGGAATTTCTCAACCGCTCCTGTAACTTTTTTTCCCTTATAGAAATTTCCAAATTTAAAAATTTCCAAAAAATTTACAATCCGACTAAATTATTTTTCCAAAATTTGTTTCTGTAAGCTTCATCTACGGACTCCCAAAATTTAAAGAAGCGCGCAGTTCGGGCAATGCTTTTTCTTTTTTGGGATTCCACGACAACGTTTGTCGATCGCTAAATATTTTCTCGATAACGAGCCTAGATAATGAAAAACGCAAGGTTTTTTTTTTCCTTTTTTTTTCTTTTATGAGGGGGCTTAGCTATTGTTTTTTATTTGGCGTCTTCGACGACGGCTTTCATTTTCTGCTAAATTCAAATATTGGGAAATTTTTTCCCACCAAGCAAATTCAAAAAATTTTGGCCCTTATTCACCCCAAAAAGTTGACTGGTTTGGCAAGCCCTTAACCCTATCTTGTTTTTTGTAAGAATTTCGGCGGCCTTTACTTTTTGAAAATATTTTTTTTGGTTTTTTAATTAAAGGGTTTCTGAAATTAGGTCGGGTTTTCTTTTTGAATAAAAACGTTGCTTCAGACTTGAACTCATGCAATAACTATGATACTTATTCATGCATAATAAATGTTTTAAATTCGAAAAAAGAAATTTGCTGACTTTTAAATGAGTGACTGAATATATTAAACCTATTAGAAATATTCTGTAAAAAATTTTGCCAGGAATAAGGTGTTGGGAAAAACGCAGATTCTTGTAAATTTTCCCAAGTGAAAAGCTAAATTTTTGGGAGGATAGAAAGAAATTTTAAAATTTGGGAACAGGAAATGGCGACGTGTTTGACAGGGAATGATGATTTTTAATGACTTGATGCAAAGGTGATTTTATGACTAATTTGGAGAAAATCCGTTTTTTGGCCCGCTCATCTGCCAACATCTGAAGTAGGGCAGGGGGTTTGGGAAACCCCCCTTCAAGGCAGCAATTTTTTTCCCTGAACGGAATAATATGGGGTTTTGAGGACGATGAGTGGAGGAGGGGTTTGGTACAGATTCAAAATAATAAACCCAACCCCAAAATTAACCCAAAATGCTATTTTTTTCCCGGGGACATAAAAAGAATCTTTTTCACTTCAAACTTAAAAAAATTTATCTATCATTCTTGGTGGCCGGTGGGTTCGGGGTCAGGGCAGAGTCATTGGATTAGCATGTGGGGAAGCTTTCCCCGTGGCTTAGGGTAGGTGGGTTTGGTTCTCCCCGGGATGCCTCAGTGCTAAAAGAATGGGAAAACAACAGAAATTTTAATTTAACGTTACAATAAAATATATTATAAAAGTAAATTTTTCAAAGTTCACCCGCATCATTGCGAGTATACATAAATTCGTCAGAAGAGAAAAAATTCTAAGTTATATTAAAGGGAGAGAGAGAGGGGAAGAGAAGAGTTTTAAGGAATTTTTTTCCTTTTTTCTAGACAACACATAAATCCCACCCAAAGGGTTGAGTTGACGAACAGGGGTTTGGGGTTTTCTGCACTGTCGGGGCCCATGGACGGGGGAAAAATTTCGGGGACACAAAGGGCAAAATTTTTTGGGAGTGTCCGCTGAAGTTAAATCTGGCTCAGACAAAAAGGTGTGACATTTAAGTCAAAACCTTTTGAGGAAAAATTTAAATTTTAAAATTAATGGGGTACATGAAATCGTTTGTGCCGTTTGGGAAAGGGAAGGGGGAAATCGTGCACAATCACAAAGTTTTTGTAAGGTGGGGCTTTTCAGCAAAAAACGAGGTATAAAAGTGTCGCGAAAACCAATAGGGGGAAGAGGAGAATAAAGATCCCGAGGTACTTTTGTAAATTTTTAAAGGTATCTCGGAACTTTTTTAGCAGCATTTTTAGGGAGCTAGCACCCTTTGAAAAGGACTTTGGGAGTGGTGATAAGGGTTTCTTGTTTGGGAATGGAGACATCAGGGATATTCAAGAGACCAACAAAAAGCGGTAAAGATAAGGGGACTTTTCCCCTGAAAAATAAAGGTTTTTAAACCCTTTTTGAAAAAAAGGTTCTGACAATTGTGTGAAATCATTTGACAATACGCCTGGGGAAACAAAAAAAAAAAGAAGAAGGGGAAAAGAAAAAAAAAAAAAACGAAATATAAATATTTATGTTTATTTACTTCTTTGTTTTGTTTGTACTTTGTTTTTTAACCCTAAAAATTATGAATAAAAACTTTGTGTATCGAATTAACTTCGCAGGGGAGAGGAGAAAATTTACTCAAAAAAACCCGGGTTTTTTACGCCACCATTTTTTTTAATTAATATTTGCATATTAAAATTTTTTAAAAATTTTATTAATGGAGAAAGAAAGGGGGAATTTTGAAAACGAAAAACTGAATTTTACCCCAAACTCATTTTATTAGACTGGCTGCCAGGGGGCCGCCTCTTATGCTAAAAAGCGAAAGGGGTTTGATCTCCCTTTATTTCCACAACTTTCCGCGCTTTGTACGGATCCATACAATGCAAGCTGATAACGAAAGCGAGTGGGGGTGTTACGTAGATTTTGCAACGACGTTTAACTTTTTTAATGTTAAAGTTAATGTGGAAAGTTTGTGTGCCCAAATTTTTTTTTCCTTTCCCAAAAAGCTAAAATTAAAACCCCTTTTCAGCGTAACAAATACCTGATCGTTTAAAAAACAAAATTTTAAACCCCTGGAAGATTCCACCCCGGAAATTTAAAGAATTATACGAAATTTAAACCCCAAAAAAAGTTCAAAGCGTTTCTCAGAAAATGATATTTTTTCTTACATTTCTTTTTTATATTTTTTGAATTTCGTCTTCTCATAAACTCAAAAGCCACGAAAAAACTAAAAAATAAAAAAAAGGGGGGCCCTTTAATTTAGTGGAATGGAAGATAACGTGCCCCAAAAGTTTTGAAGCGGAAAGGCCCCCCAAAAAAGCAAGGGAATTTTTTTAAAGGGGGACCCAAGGGGCCCCAATTTAAAAAATAACCAAAGCACTGGAAATTTTTTTTTCAAAATTTAGCAGTATTAAATCCATAAAAATTTTTAAAACCATAAATAACTGTTTAATTAAAATAAAAACATTATTTTTTAAGAAAATGACATGCAAATTTAAATTTTAAAGTTATTAAATTTTTGAGATTATACATAAGGGAGCAAGGGAAAATTTATTACGGAGCAAGGGAAATTCTATTTTCAGAAAAAGCATTTTTAAAATGCCATGAATTTTTTAAAACTGCCTATTTCTGTTTTATAATAAAATAAACTTTTAATTTAAAAAATTAGTTTGGGTGGGGTTATTACATTGGAGATTTTTAATGTATATTTTCATATAGGAATCCTTTGTCCTCGAAAAAACGCAAGGAAGTTTGCAAGACACAATGATTTAAAAATTTTTTATATAAACTTGCAGGGGCCTAAAAAAAAAATTAAAATACAAATTTGCTCTGGTTTTCCCACTTTTAATATGTTCTTCTAAAAAAAAGCAGACACACATACGAGGGTTTAACTGCAAAGCCCCAAATCCCCGGGCCCAGGTATAAACTAAGGACAGTGTATCCGGGAAAACGGGCCATAAATATCAAAAAATGATAATGATCAATAAAAAGGTTTTAAATTTTTAAATTAAATTAATATTAATTTGTGTATCTTATCATCAAGATTTTTCAAATACTGCGCAAGTAAATAACCCCCGAAATTCCACGGCCCCTTAAAAAAACCACGAAAAATGAAAATTTATTTCTTTTAAGCAAACTCTTCCAACGAAAAATTAAAGAAGACATTTTAAATTTATATAGGGATTAGATCTCCAAATTAAAACTGCCCAATTCTTATAAATTTTTTAATCTACCATACTATACACAGGGAATTTTTTAAATTTTGTTTTTTGAAATTGGGGGTTTCCGTCGTGCGATAGTATTTCAATCATAAGCAAAGCCCAGTTTAATTAAGGTGGGGGAAAGACCCCGATACAAAGATCCCCGGGTAGAACCACTGACCTCCCGGCAAGCCAGCGGGAAAGGGCTCCCCCACATAAAAAAACCCGAAGTCCCTCCGGGATTCGGCCCCAAAGCGGTGGGGGCTGAGAGATTTGTAGTCCCAATTTGGAACCGCTCGGCTGGCGGCGCGTGTATGCCAAATTTCCCAAAAAATTTAAATAAAACCCACGCGCTCGGTGACGCAATAGAACTATAAAAAAAAAATTTAAAAGTTTAATTTGGGGCCTTCTTTTCCCAATTCACCATCATCAGCATGTAAAAAATTCTATATCATGAAAAAAAAAATGTTTGGGTTTATTTTTATAATCAATAAAATTAAGAAATTCTTTGTGTGTGTGTGTGTGTGTGGGGTATTGAAACGTGCCAAAACTTTATAAAACCAAAAAAAAACAAAAAACTAAAATGGGGTGTGCCCCAAGTCAGTATTAAATTTAAAGTTGGGTTAGTCGTTGCTTTTTTCCCATCATAACATCCCCATAAATCATAGGAAATGGATTGGCTTTAGACTTCAAAAATTAAAAAAGGGTCGGGAGTATCAAGTTTCTTTTTTTACTATTTTTATTTAGGGCATTTGAAATAAAATTCCCATGGGCGGGGTTTTTCTGTTTCGGGAAAGCTCTTGTTAAATATTTTTGGTTTTATTTAATGGGAGGTATGTTTTTTTTTTTTGATTACCCTGTTCTAACGTTTAAAAAAAAAAAATGAAAACCCACTTTCTTGTTTTTATTTGCCCCAACTGAAAAATGAAAATTGGCCAATCCCCGCTTTTAAACAGATAAAAATTTCCAGCATCAAACCCTTTTTGGGGAAATTAAAATTTCTATCGCCCCTTTGCTGCTCCCACCCCAAACCCCGCCGAAAGTCTATCAGAAACCTTCGGCGTTTTTGATTGTTGAAGGGGATCATTTTTTTTCAAAAAAAAAATAAAAATTAAAAAGTAAATTATACCCCAGGGGGGAAAATTTCTTGATCCTGGCTGGTTTGGCATTAAATTTTGTTTGGAAATATAGTACAACCTTTTCCCCCCTTTCCCAAACCCAAAAATCAAAAAAGGTCCCTTACCCCCAATGGAAGAGTATCCATTTATAGGAAAAAATTTGCGGGAAAATGTTTGGGAACCCGGGGGGTTTGGGGGGTTCGAATCCCATTTGGTCGGGACATTTCCAAAACCCACGGGGGGAAGCCACCCTCGATGATTAAAGGGACCGTTTTGGGGGGAAAACATTCCCAAACCCCGGGAGCCACCCTCGATGATTAAAGGGGCCGTTTTTGGGGGGGTGGCATTCACAGAAGCTTTGGACATACCCGAGGAATTATGAACGTTAAAGGGGCCCAACCCGTGGCCTATTTTTTTGGCTAAAAAACATCGGGAGCCACGGAAAAAGAATTGTAATTTCCAGATCGGGAAAATTTTTTCTCTATGTGACCTAGGCTTTAACCCAATCCCGTTTTTTTTTAGTTTTTTATTTCGGGGTAAGTGTGGTTTTAAGGTCATAAAAAAAAAATTTTGGGGTATTTTTGATGTTTAAAGCATACAAAAAAAATTTCCAAACATTTACAACATTGCAAGGGAAAAAAAACCAGGAAAAAATATATTAAAAAACAAAACACGAACAACCCAAAATTTTGCATCTTTAAAAAGAGAAGTTTAATTTATGAAAAAAACCCTTTGACTTTTTGTTTTAAAAACCGATTTTTAATCGCAAAGTTATCGATTGAATCGATCAGAACCGTTGAAAACCGAAATCGTTTATGAATTCTGCAATCGTTTCCCCCCTTTTTCTTTTAATAAACATTTTTTTAAAATTTGGAAAATTGTGAATGTTGCGGACTTTTGCTTGATTGCGCAACTCATGTAAATATTTGTGCCCAGAGGGTAAAACCGTTTTAAAAAAACGGGAAATTTTTTCGGGACGGGGGCCCTTTCCCGGGGCTGTGTCAGCAAAACTTTTTGCACATAATAACTATAGTAAAACATTATAAAATCGTCAAAAAATTGTGTTAAAGGGTTTTGGGGTTCATATTGCCTAAGTCAAGTTTTATTCATCTAAATGTGTCAAAACACGGGGATTGTTTTTTTTTAATTTTCCCAGACGAAATCCCAATTTGGGGGCAAATATTGTTTAAAGGTTTAAAAAACATTACAAAAAAGAAATATTACGAGCACTTTAAAGGATACCACAAGCTTTTCCCTATTTTTAACCCGCCAACATTAACACCCCCCAAGGGGGGGGGGGAAAGAGACAAAAAAGGGGGGGGGGGGGGGGGGGGTGGAGTGGGGGAGAGATTTTTTTTAAATTTTTTTGATGACTTTCGGGGAAAGTAAATGATAAAATTGAAAAAAAAAAGTAAATTTTTTTGCAAAAAAAATTCCCACAAACAAAACTTTAAGAAAAATGGGAAAAGAGGTATTTTTTTAATATTTTAACTTAAGTCTGATTTTTTTAAAAACCCCCTATGAAAAATTAAAAGTTTGGGTTTTTAAAAAAGGGGAAAAAGGGAAAAAAACAAATGTAACAAGAAATTTTCGTGAATTCATATCACCCGCCCAAAAAGAAAGCTATTACACACTGGAAAAAAAAAGGCCTGGGAATTGTAAAAAAAAAAGTTTATTATATTAGGAGCTACATTTTATTAATCGTGGCTCAAAATGGCCCTTTTTTCCCTTGAATTTTCTTTAAAAAACCAGAGTTTTTTAAAACCCCTTTAAATGCACAAAGAAAGGACAAAAGCATTTTTAATTTTAAAGGGTTAAATGAAAATAAACCCATTTGTATCCTTTTTTGGTTTTTTGAAATATTGAGGGAATTAGAAATTTAAAAAATTGTTACACTCATAAATTACTTATTTGAACCCGATGTGGGTTTAAAACGTTTTAAACAGATATGTTTTAATTACAATTTTTTTTTTTAAGGGGTTTTTTAATATTTAAAATTTTAAAAAAAATTTTAAAAAAAAATTAAAATGCATGAAGCCAAAACATTTTGTAAAATTTACACAAAAAGGGCGTGAAATCGCTCGTTTAATTCATTTATGTATTTTGGAAAAAAGAAATGATTTTAAAAATTTAGAAATGATCAAATAAACTGGTGCTTTTCATCGTGATTCATTATTATTTTAAAAAAGGGTCTGTAGAAAGATATTCGCCCAATTTCTCTTTCTTCCTCCCTTTCCTCATTCTTTCCCCATTTTTAAAATTTAATTTAAAAAAAAATTATAAATTTTTGGGCGGAAATTTATTTTAAATAATTTTTAATCATACTTATTTGATATTTTAATAAAATTTAAAATTATCGTTTGGTTTCTTTTAATTGCTTTTTTTTTCCAAGATATTAGCACACATAATTGCTATAAGATTTAGCTCGACTAAAAAGAGTATAATTACAAAAAAGGGGGGAAAAAAATTGGATATAAATGATAAAAAATTACGGTTTTTTTTTTTTGACATCAAAGGGTAATTTTTTAAAAAAACACAATCATTTTTTAAAAAAAAGAATGATGTATAAAAAACACACATATGCTACATTTCAGTTTTATTTTATTTTTTTTAAAACCCTTATAAATCAAGGGGACCACCTCACCCGTTATTTACGTACGGGTTCGGGGTTTTAAAAAACCCTGGCCGGGAAGAAAAAAAAAAAAGAAAAAAGGGAATGATTTGATGCAGAAAAAAAAATTTTTTTAGGCTTTCGTTTTAATATTTTTTCATATCTTAATTTTTGAAAATTTTTTAAATTTTTTTGGGTTGTTTTGTTGTTGTTTCTACTCCAAATGAAAAAAATTTTAAAACCAATGTTATAGTTTGAATAAAAATTAATAAGTAAAATGTGCACGGGTTAATTTGAAGATGGTTTTTTTCTTAATTTTGCGGGTTTGTAGATATTTTTTTTTTCAATTTAAAAACAAATTTTAAGGGGAAAATATAAAATCTTTCCTAAGGGACATAAAACACGTTTTATCTACCAGGTCAATTCCCCCAACAATTCAAACGTTTAAGAAATTATTTTAAAGGGGGGGATTTTCTTTTACGGACGTTTTTTTCTAAAAATTTGCAAAAAGGGGTTTTTTAGACTTGACTAAAAGATATTTAAATTAAAAGATAGGTGTCCCCATGTTTTTTTTTTTAGAGATCAAGCTTAGGGTTTTAGACCCATCACTATTTTTTAAAATTTTTTAAAAAAAAAACGGGCCCCATTATAAAATTTAAAAAAAAAAAATGGGTTTTTTTAATACTGAAAAAAACCATTTTTAAAATGTTTTTTTTTAAAAAATTTTTTATCCCCCATTTCTAACTTAAAAATTTTAAATTGTTTTCCCTTTAATTTACAAGAAAAAATTCGGGTCAAATAACTTTTAAAAATAAAAAAAGGGCAAAAAACCCCATTGGGGGCCCGGCCCAAAAAATGAAACAAACACATCCCAAAACTGGGAATTTTTTTTTTTAATATTTTTCCCTTAATAAAAAAAAAATTCATCGGACGGGTTTTTTTCCCTTTATTTTATCGGGGTTTCATTTTCCCGGATATAAATCCCTTTTCTAAAAATGAAAAAAAATACATGCCACCCCGGTTTTTTTTTTTCTAACAAAAAATGATTTATTTTATTAAATTTTTTAGCCTTTTTGGGCATAAAAATACTAAAAAATGTGCTTTTTGTACCTTAAAAAATTTTGGGAAAAATATTTTTTTGATATATTCTTAACACTGAATTTTAAAAATTTTGGGGATTTTTCTTCTTTTCTCCTTTCATTTTTACTTAAAAAATGAAAAATTCAAAACAAATTTCTTACCAAAATAAAAAATCAGCTGTAACCTGCAAAACTATTTAAATTAAAAAACACGAAAATGGGTTTAAATTTTTCCTTTTACGAATTAAAGGGTTTTTTAACCCATAATTGTGTTTTTAAAAAAATAATATAAAATTTTTTAAATCATAAAAAAAAACCCCATGTGAAACAAATATTTTACAAAAAAAGTCATACGTGTATTAAAAGTGCCCAATTTTAAACCCAACACGATTTTTTATAATTTAAAATTTTTCCACTCAATTTTTATTTTTCTCTATCCCGGGGGCAATTTTTTTGTTGTTTTTAAAAAATTTAAACTTTCCCCTTTTTTACCTTTTTAAAACAATAAAGTAATGTATTTCAAAATTTGGAACGCCCAATATGGAATTTCAGTCTTGACTAAATAAAGCAAAAGATAAAGGATTTGCCGTCGATTTTCTTTTTTGTTGTTTTGTAAGGGAAGGATATTTAGTGACATTTCCTTTAATTGTTTTTATCTTGCCCCCACCATTTACTGGTATTTTTTGATATATTAAGATTTTTATCAGGGGGAAAAAACCCTCAATTTAAACCGAACCTTAGAATACTGGGGATATTCGGAAGATTTTTTTAACGTTGCTTTTTAAAAGGGTAAACAGTATGTCCCCAAATTTCCCCGGAGTTTTTTGTGTGATATTTTTTTTTGGGCCATGGGGCCCGTTTTTTTTTCACCTAATTTTCCTGTGAAACACACAATAATGAAGCGGAAAAAATTACCCTTTCTTTTTGTTATTATATACTTTCAAAATTCCCTTTGGGGCCTTGAAAAAAATAAGCCAAAAGAAAAGAAGAATTGCAAAAAACGGGGTTCTTTAGATCTCTTTTTTTTTTAAAAAAGGGGAATTTTTTCTTTCCCTGCGAACAAGGTGTAAAAAATATTTAAACCTTTTTTAAGGTAAACGAAAGGTAAAACGCTAAAAAATAGGTAACTAATTTCGGAAGGATTGTTCGCCCCGGAAGATGTAAAATTCAAAAAAAAAAGGAAACAGCCGGTTTTTTTTTTGACCCCGCGAAACTAAGTCTATCCCCAGTTTTTTTTTAAGGGGCTTTGTAAGTTCAAACCAAGATTGTAAAAATTTTTGGATCCGTGGTATTTCAAAGAGCTCCCACGGGACACGGGAAATTAAAGGATTTTAAAACCAACAACAAAATCTATTAAAATGTTAAACACTTTTCTTAAAGTGGTTAACAGGGGTCGGTACCCTTTTTTAAAGATTTTTCTTTTTTGATATAGTTTTCTTCTTTTATGTTTTTTTTCATATATATATTATATATTTATATATATATTTATAAAAATTTATATATATATCATGTATCTCACATGAACAGAAATTTTTAAATTTTTCAAATTTAAAATTTTTGGGCCAATTGTAATGTTTGCCCTATGTATTTTGGGTTTCAACCTAATAAACCTATAACCTACGTTTTCACATTTTAATTGGGTTTTAAAATTACGTTCACATTCTTTTGAACAGTTTGTCTATGAATGAAACGGTTTTGTTTCTCATAATTTCCTCCATTTTTCCCTCTGAAAAGACTGCCGCACATAAAATAAAAGTGAAGTTAAATGAATAGCTACCCCAAAAACATCAGTCTCAAAGAAATGTAAAGTTGTAATCTAACAAACATTCTTCGTAATTTCATTTGGAACTTGTTTAAACCACACGAATACGTTAGGGGAAAGGGAAAAAACAAAAGGGAAATGCCCAAAGGGGTTTCATCAGAATTTTTTAACCCTTTTAATCCCGCCGTTCCTTTTGTAAAAAAAAGGCTTTTTGGATGGGTTTATTTTAGGGACTGAGATCTCAAAGCCTCCCAGTTTTTTAATTTGCCCCAAAAATTTCCCCCAAAACCCGCCTTTCGTTATAATGACAACCCAATAGCCATTTCCGAAAAAAAAAAATCCTCATACTTTTTCGAAAAAAAATTACACGGGGTTTGTGCGTGGGTTGGGGCCTTTCCCTTTTCAATTTTTCGGCAATGAGTTATTTATATTTGGAAATTCCATTAGAAATAAAAAAATCGTGTAGTCATTTTTGGGCATCTAAAGGAAATAAATAAAATTGGGTTTCAGTCTTTCCCCGCTTTTAAAGCCTGGTTTTGTTTTGAATGGTTCGGGCGTAAATATCTCAAAACATTGTCCCGGGTGTAAAATTAAATAGATTGACCGATTTAAACTCTGGGTTATTATGATTCCATCCCCAGGTTTTTTTTCCCAGGGGCCCGTTACGAACCCCCAAAAATTTCTTGTGAAACAAACTTCCACCCAAAACCCAAAAAGATGGCCCATGGAGAAAAGAATTTAAAAAAAACTTTATGAAAAAACCCTTGATGGAAAGGGCCCTGGAAATGTTCCGTTTCCACGATCGGCCATACAGTCACAAGCGCACCTAAAATTGATAAGGGGCCGGGTAAAACCCAAAAGAAAAAAACCCCCGCAGATGAGTACATCCTTTTTTTGTTAAAAGTGAAAATTAAAGGGCCGAATACGTTTTTTTTTGTCAAAAACTTTCAATTTAGGAGGGTTAAACGAAGCAAATTAACCCCAAAGCATCGGGGTATCTGGAACCAGGAACAAAAGATAGATGCAGAAAAAAACCCTTCCCGAAGAGGGACGTCGAGAAACACAAGTAAGCTGAACGATTTCCATATTTCCCAAAAGAAAGGGGAAAAATTATGGCAAAAACTCCAAAGGCATTTTTTGATTTGAAAATCGATGAATGGGTTTTGATTGCAGGGAAAAACCTATTCCTCTTGTATATTTTTTTCCTTTTCCCTGTAAAATCAGGTATCAAAGTTGTTTCTATGATTTTTCCTTTTGACAGTAAAAAAATTTGTTAATTTTTTTTTTCCCCGAATAAAAAAAAAAATAAACTTGTTACAAACTTTGCAAATCGAAAAGGTGATGCTTTCTAAACATTTGTCCCTAAACCCGGAAAAAGCTTTGGGAAAAACAAAATCTTATGAAAAGGGGGCGTTTCCTTTAAAAAACACGTTTATATTGGTTTTCATTACCTGTATTTAACAGTGGGCACTACGGTGAATACCCTGGGCCCCCACTGTACGGCCCTTAAAATTTTCCAATGGATTTATGGGGATTTTTTTTTCCCAAATTTTTTTGGTTTTAAACCATATTTTGATGCAATCAGGGAAAATCTATTTTAAATTTAAAGAATGGATTAAACAAAACTAATTTCTTTTTATAACCTAAAAAGATCATCCGTCGTTTTTAATGGGGAAAATTACTTTTGATCAATGTTTTTTTCCTTTTTTTTTTTTTTTGGGAAATTTGGTTTTGATAGCCCAAACAATATCTTATTTTTTTTGCAGAATTTCTTCGAAAACTTTCGAGCGGGTCGTTGCTTGTCAGCATTTTCCCGATTCATCGCAGGGTTTCTGATTTTGTACGGATTTCCCCAAATTTTAACCCCGGGTTGGGGAAAAAACAAAAGCAGCATTTTTTAACGGGTTGCTGCATTTCTGTTCTATCCAGCAAAATTTTTGCATCGGACAACTTATGGGGGCTAAATTGAGAAAAACCCCCTTTCCCTTTTTTTTTTAAACTACGCAGAGATATAGTTCCCAAAATTTTTGTTTTCTTTTTTTATTTACTTGGGGGGGTGTTTTTTTTTGGTTTTATTTCAAAAGGGATTGCTTTTTGGAAGTCGAAACGAAGTGTGTTAACTGTATCAACCTAAAAAAATCCCTTTAAGCGAGTAAATTCGAAAAATCTTTGGAGATATTTAAACCCTTAAAATTTAATAAACAAAACTTAAGTCAAAAGTGTTTAAAAGTAAACCCGGGGCCCTTTATCAGCCAAAAACGGGCTTGTGGTGACAGGGGTTACGAAAACTGAAAAGGGGGGGAACAAAACTGCGGCGGGGATTGGGGGAAAGAAGGTTAAAAAAGAAACATTTTTAAAAAGGATCCCGGGCCGCAGAAACCCTTTTTGGGATAAATTAATGTCTGAAGGGTTTAAAAATGCAAAAAGATTTTTTTTGTTCTTTTAAATTTTTTTTGTGTAACACTTGTGCCCAGTGCAGCTTTTTTGAAATCCCAAAGGATCCAAATAATTTGTAAAAATTTTGGGGGGAATATTAAAAAATAAATTGGGACATTACTTTAAAAAAAAACATGTTCTCCAGCGTCCCGGGGCGCTTTGATAGACCTTGGGACACCCTGGAAAGGGGTTTATGGTTTTCATATTTAAATAATAGGTCCCCTTTACGAAAAAATGTATTTTCGGGAAGGAAACCTGTTTTGTTTCATTTTAAATTTAATAGGGGCCTTTTCCATTGTCATTAAAAAACGTGTTTTTTTTTGGCTTTAATTAAAAAAATTTTAAAAACATTTTTTTTAAAATTTATATGATTTACAGTAACTTAAACCCCCAAAACCCGGAAACTGATCCCGGGTACGTGGATCATCTTTACCCCGGATATACAGCCAAATGACCCCAAAAACAAAGATTGCGCTTGCAGTCACGTAAATATATTTACATATTTTACAAGGCGTTTTAAAAAAAGAAAAGTACCAGTGTGTCACTATTGACATGTCTAATGTGTAATTTCTTCATTCCCAAAAAGGGGATTTTTAAAATAGAAAAAAAATGGAGGTGAACAGATTGCTCAGGGACGAGGCCCAGTTTTTGGGAAAGGAAAATTTTTGATTTCTTTTGGGAAAATTGCTTATAAAAAAAAACTAAAACCAGTAAAAAAAAAAAACAAAATACCCAGAAAAAACTTTACTTATATTTTTTTTTTAAAGAGAAAACTTTGTTGGGCAATATAAACACATAGTAAAAGCGGAAAAAAAAGGGAAAACAAATCGTCCGGAGCTCAAAGTTTCCCTGCCATTTTTCAGGATAAATAAAACACTTGCCAATATTAATCAATAAGTATTTATGTCTTTTTTTAATTAATAACAAAATTTGGGTCTTAAAATTCAAGAAATTTATGGGTTTTGGGGGGCTTTGTTTTCTCCCTTTTTTGGGGCTTTTAACCCGGTGAAACGGGATCCACCATCTTTTTTTTCAGTTTTTTTTTGGGGAAATTTTCTTTTTTGCCGGGGTTTGGGGTTTTGGGGGAAAACCCCTTAAAAATTGGCGATTTTTAACGAAATTTGGGTGGATATAGGCGCTTTACCAATGGGGATCCTAACAAATTTTTGCCCGGGGTTCCTTTAAAACCCGTTCCCTTACCCCAAAAGACGGGGCCAAATGGGCTTTGTAATATGTTTTCACCATTAGGGGGTCAGATTGATTGATTGATTTTTTCGTGTTCCCACCCGGTTTTCACGACTTTTTTCCCAATCCAGGGACACACCCGAACCCATGACAACAAGAATTTCCCCAAATATAGACTGAATCAAATGAAAATATTTAAAGGAAATTTTCGGAGAAAATAGAAGGGCGAAAGCATTTCGATTTTTTTTTTCAAAAGTAGTTATTTTTAAACAAAAATTAGTTCTTTAATCTGAAAATCACCATTCTTTTAAACTGTTTTTTTTACCCTCCACGTTTTTTTTTTTGAACCGGAAGCAAAATTTGAAAAAGGAATGTAAAACCAACCCCTTTTAAATTTTTTTAAAAATTTTATATTTACTAAAAACTTTATTATTTGGGACCCAAACCCCTATCATTGAAGAAAATTTTAAAATTTGTTTGTTTGCAGTTCTTTTAAACCATAAAAACAACTAAAAGTTAAATTTAAATATTTTGTTATTGGATAATTTTTCATTACAGGGATAGTCAGGGTTTAGAGTAAAAATTCAAAACCCTCTCTCTTAACAAATTTTTATAGGTAGGGGGTATTTACAAACTAAGTGTATTCAAAAACATATGCATTTGGGATATATGTTTATTTTTTGGGTTTACCGTCCCCCCGGACGGGTATTTCAGACGATTTACTTGGACAGATCTATTGCCCCAACACTGCAGCTCACCCCGAGCTTTGGGGGCATAAAACCAAAACCCAGTCACTTTATCCGACCCCGGGGCCAAACCCAAACCTGAACCCTACCCTTATATGGCAGTTTGATAATTTTTTTATATGTTCTTGAAATGACTTACGGGGCCAAAATTTTAATTTTTTAATTTTAAAATAACTGGGCAAACTTTTTTTTTTCTACTCGCTTTTTTTCGAAAAATGCAAGTGTTAATTTTGACCCGGACTGTATTTTAAGTTGTAAACCCAAAATTTCCTTCCCCCATTTCTTCACTGTTTTTATCCCCCAGTGGGGTTAGTTTCTATGTTTTCCTCGGTTTTTTTCCGATTTCAGATTCTGTGCAAAGTTCGTTGACATCACAAGATTTTAAAAAAACCCCCAAAAACTGGATATTTTCATTTTGACTTTGGGTTAAATTTGATATTAAAATTCCGCATCAGACCCCTTTTTAAATTAAAACCGAGACAAGTTTTAAAAAAAGGCTTTAAAGGTCATTAAAAGGATGTAGATAACTTTTATTGATTGAAAATTAAATAAATTTGTAATTTTAAACTTTAAAAAATTAAAAATTCATAAAAAAGAAAATAAAGCGGTCCCCAATTTATAATATTCTTTGGGGGAAAATTTTAAATTAAAAAACAGCAGGATTTTTTTAACACATATATGTTTTTCGTTTTTTGTGTAATTTTGTTGACAGACCGGACCTGTTTTTGTTACTAGTTAAAAAAATTTTAACTGGGTAAATTTTCTTTTGAATTAAAAACAAGCTATTTTGGTTTGGGTTTTGATGATGTTTTTGATTATCTTCGGAAACAAATCTCTTTTTAGACATTTTTAAAGGAAATTTTTAACCCAAAAAATTTTTACCCGCCAAAAAAAAATTTTTTTTTTTAAAAACATAACCCCCAAACTTCTTTGGGCAACCCCGCACTTTGCCAAAAAGCGAGTTTTAATTTTAAAGGCCTCGACTTTATGCCACCTTATTTGTCATTTTTAAAACCCTGGAAAGGAAATTAAAATAGGTGAGGGGCCGAACAAAAGTTGGATAAACTTGAGCCCAAATTATAAATATTTTGAAAAAAAAATATTTTTTTAAACTCCCCGGAGAAACAATTTTTTGACAATATAGGTTGGACCCCCGTGTTATAGTTTCGCATACAAGAGTATCGTGGGAAAAGGTCCAAAATGCGTCCCTGCCCCTAACTCCGCCCCCTTTCCCTTTTTTTTTTGTAATCTCGCTAAATTTTTATCACCCCGCGTAAGGGGAGGGGAAATTTTTTTTTTCCCATTTTTTTTCTGTAAATAAACTCGTAGGGTTTTTTTGTACAAAAATTTCGATTAAAAACAGAAAAATTTTTTGCAAATTTTTTTCCTCGCCCCCATCTTTTTAAAAAAAATTTTTTGTTTTTTTTTTTTAAAAAAAAAAATGTTTTTCCACCAAAAAGGGCCCCTTTTACACTAAAATTTTTTAAATAAACGTATTAAAGAATTTCCATCTGCTGTGTTTACATATTTGTAAAGGGGAATTCCCATATGTTTTACAATTCGCAACTGCTATGACGTCCTGGGGGGCGGAGGTTAGGACCACAAAAAAATGAGGGCATAATATTTGCCCGGGGAATGTTTTAAAAATTTTTTATTTTCGAGCGAAAAAATTATTTAAAAAAGAATTTTTTTGGGGGGGTATCAATTTAAAATTTGATCAAAATTAAATTGGTACGTGAACAGGTTTTATTCTATGTTTTTTTTTTATTTGCATTTCCTAATTAAATCTTAGGGGGGGGGGGGTTTGGGCCCGAGGATATATATATGTCACAGCACCAGTTTCGCTGCCCCAAATAGACGGTTGCATAGTTTTGATTTTTAAAAGGTTTGACCTACAAAAAATTTCTTTTATAAATCTGCTAGACCAAAATGTCAACTCACCTTTGTAAATAAAAGACCCGCTTAAAAATTTTAAAATAAAAAATTTTTAAATATTTTTTTGGCAATATAAAAAAACCTGTGGAAAATTTCCCTTTGAAAAAAAACAAAACAAATTTATTACTTTAATATGCTTTATTTCTTTTTCCCAGATTTTCTTCAAATGGGGTGAAAAAAACTATAGGGATTTTTTTTGGGCCGGGGACTTTAAGCTTTTCTGCAAAAAAAAACAAATAAACCATCCCCATTTCATAAAGATTGCTGATGACGTCGGGGAGGGGTTCTGATTTAAAAAATTTCAAAGTGCCGGGGAACCCCCGGCAAAAAATTTTTTTTCAGAAGCTCACGAGTATTTTTTCTAAGGAAAAATTTTGAGACTGAAAAACCCGAGACGGGGAAGCATCCACCCACCGTTTTTTTGGGAAAACAAAAAATAATAAAAAAAACACACAAAAGGGGTTAAGTCATTCTCATTCAGTGATCTGCTTTGGGGCCTTGGGCCCACGACCCCAAAATTTGCCAGCCCAATTTTTATATCGTTTAAAGCCTTTGGGTGGGGTTTAAAATTTGTTAACTTTAAATGTATTATACCAAAGTGGAGGGTTAAAACGGGTGTTTTAAACTTCACTTACAAAAAATTGAAATAAGTTTTTTTCAATAGGTAAACCTTTGGTGCCCCTATTTCTGCCAGCCACTTTTTCCCCTTAACTATGTCGAAACTTTTCTGAAAAATTTTTAAAATATTTTAGTTATTTCTGGGAAGTAGGGAAAATTTTTAATTTTTCACTTTGGGGTTTTTTAACAGGATTAACTGTTTGTTTTTTGGGCCCCCTACGGGCCAAAACACATATTCACTTTTTATTACTGGTTTTCATGGGGTTTTTTTAAAATAAAAATGTGAAAAAAAAATGCTTTTTTATCCCCCATTATTTTAATGGGTTTAAATTGAAAAAAAGGGGAGATTTCCAGTTATCTTTTAAGGGGAAAATAGGCGGGAATAGTGGGAATAACACAAATTTTTTTTTCCCGTTAAGAACCCAAGAGGAAAAAATCACCAAAAAATTTCTACTTGGGCCCGATATAAAATTTTTAAAATGTGACAAAATTTTTTAGAAATGTTTCGACATAAAATTTGGATAAGGGCTGGGAGAAATATGCCCCCATATAAAACCCGGGGTTTTGTACAAAAATGGTTTCTTTTTACAGGAACATAAGCGGAAAAAATTTTCCTTTTGGGAAAAAGGGGGTTTGGGGCTGGGCATTAAATTTTAAATTGTCTTTTTACCAGATGGTTTTTTAAAAAATTTAATTTATAGGCGTTGATAGATGCAATTTTATTTTGGGCGGGCCCTTTTAAGTTTATTCCTTGTCCTAAAAACTAAAAAAAACATGGCATTTCGGTTAAAGGGAAAAAAAATCATTAAAAATTATTATCATGGGCCTTTTTAAATGCTTAAAAAAACCTTCAGTTTTTGATTTCAAGCTTCCGTTGACATAGAGGCTCTTTTTTATAAGTCTACGGGAAAGGGTATGTACTAAAAATTCCCATCTAGGAAATATTTCCCTTGGCATTCCATCACCGGGTTTAAAAAAAACCTGACGACATGTGGTTTGCACCTTTGTTTTTTTTAAAATCTCAATTTTTTCTCTGCACATTTTAAAAACAAAATGCCCCAGCTTTTTCAGGGGGTCCCTTTTTCTTATATTGTAAAACCCAAGCTTTCATCTAAGGGGTTTAAAAAAAGGGTTTGGGTTTTTTGCTTTATTTGTGCACATTTTTTTGTTTTACTAGACATGCCCAAAACCTTTTTTAAAATTTAAAAAAAACCCAAGGGGGCCTTCCCCTAACTGCAGCTGCGTTTCCATATGTGGAAACGTCCCTTTTGCTTCCACTTGGTAGACCTATAAGATCCCTGCTTTCCCGCCCAAATGGTTTCATCCCCCCAAACCCGGGTTTTCACAATTTCTAAGGACAGGGCAATTTTCTTCCTTGCTGGAAAGAGTGATAGAAAATATAGTAAAAAAGTTTTTTTAACATTTTCTTTTAAAATCATTTTATTACTAAAATTATAAGGACCGCCTTTTTTTTAAATACATCGCGGCAACACAGGGAAAAAAAATTATTTTTTAAACGACAAAAGGAATAAATTTTCTTGTTTGGTAAAACCCAAAGATGCCCCCATTCCCCGGGATACCTCCCCACATTAAAGGGTTTTTTCCCGACCGGGGCTCAAAAACCCCCGGCGTTGAAGGTGGTTTAAAATTTATACAAGTCAAACGACCGAACGCTCAAATTTGAAACTACTTACGCTTTTAAAACATATTTTCCCTAAATTTAAAATAAATGGGAAAAAAAACAAAAAGGCCCTTTTCCTTTCAAAGCCCACCCCCAAAAAAAACTTTAATTTCTTAGAATTTGGGCAGGAAATGAGTAAAAAAACCTGTCGACTTAAAGGCCCCGTCGACTATAAGGCCCCCATAAAGTTAGTTGTCATTAACAAACAATTTAAAAAAGGGGCGTAAAGTTTTCCCCCCTTTGTACGAGCGTAAAGGTTTTTTTTCTACCGGTGAAAAACGTTTAATATTCATTTTGGCCTAAATTTTATCTCACCCGTAAATATTTTTTAAAAGGGGAGTTTAGACAAAATATTTTAAAACTTAAATTTAAAATTTAGATTCTAACCAGTATCTCCTAACCAAAAGATTAACCCTTTCCCTCAAGAGGATTTCCCTTTTTAAAAAGGGGGCCTATGCGAACACATAAAACCAGATCAGCCTTCGAGTAACTCGCTTACTCGCAGGGCCCGATCAGGTTTTTGCTGGTTTGCTGCCCCCTCATGGCCCGGTAAAGGGGGATTTTAAAAATTAAATTTGGTAAGATTTGAGTTTTGGGGTTTTTTTTTTTGTATTCAGGTTTTTGTGGTACCTATTGAAATGCGTTTTAAAAAGATCTATATGGGGAAAGGTTTTTTTAAAAACATGTTTGGAAATGACGGAAAGGGGTTTAAATGAGAAAGGGAATAAGGGGTTAAAATGTTAGGGAAACCGTAGACCCCAAAATTTGTTTTTGAACCCTTATTTCCCTTTTTTTTGTAGCCCTTTTTAGTTTTAAACCCCTTTAGTTAAATTTCATTTGCTCTGGGGTTTTTCACAATCTACTAACCCCCAAAACAAATTGACAAGGGAGGATAATTCCCCCAAAAACTATATGGCTTTCTTTGGGCAGTCCTGCCCCACTTCATTTCTAAACCCCTGAAAGAATTGGGCGAAACTTTACAGGATTTTTTAGGTACCCCAAAATTTTTTAATCATCAGCAAGTTATATGGACAGGAAATTTTGGGGTTTGTTTATTTTTATAATGAAAATTTTTTTTGGAACATAGCTTTTAAAACTACCCAAAAGGTTTATTTGAAACTTAAAACACGAGGATAGCGAGTGCATGTGTTTGAAGGGCTTTTTCATGAACCCTAACTCAACATTATCATTTTTTATTTTTCCCTTTTTTTTATAATTTTCCCAAGATTTTTGGGGATATCGCCTAAAAAAACTTTTTTTTTGGACAAAGCAAAAGCGGAGGCCCTTCCATCACCTTCTGATGTTCTAGTTTTGCAAAACGTTTTGTTTTTTTTTCAAAAAGCACTTAAATTTTTATAAAATTCAAAATTTTTTTTTTAAAATTTTTAAACCCGGGGGGTAACGGTTTTTAAAAACAAATGTACAGTAAGCATTTGTTGTTAACTTTTCCTTTTTAGGGCTATTATAAAAAAATGGGCCCCCTCAACAGTCCTTTGGAAAGATCATGTTAAAGAAAACAACAATCGTTTTTTTCGTTTTAAAATTTTTAAAAAAAATTTTTACCTGATCAAAAAAGTAAAAAAGTATTTTGGCGATAAACCCTGACTCAAAAATCTTTGATTAGAGTCCCCTTTCAATAATTTGAATCTTCTCCCCAAAAACATTTCACGGTGCATAACCCTTTTCGGGGGTTCCCGCAAAACGCTAAAATGAATTAAAATGAACATCGTATGTTTTTTTTTGCGCATAACCGTTTAAAATTTGGGCCCATATTGAATACATTTTTTGAAAAACTCCCCCTACTTTCCATTTCTTTGGTGTCGGGAGGTCTCTTTTGCCCCAATCCTTTTTGGGAAACACAGGGAGCTCTCTTTCCCTTAAACCCGTGATTTTTTTTAAAAGGGACACTGTAAGCGTACTTTGTGCTTATTTTTGTTTGAAGTAAAAATGGTCAAAGACTACCGCCCCTTTTTTTCCAAAAACACACCTTTCCCATTCAAAACGGATAAATTGTCATTTTGTGAAATGTATCAAAAACGTTTTTTCACATTCGTTTTTTTTAACACTCTGTGGGCGCAACAGTCTTTAAATATATTAAATAAAAATCTTACCCTTTTTTTCCCCTCGCATAAATATTATTTAAATTTCCCCCTAATAAAACTAAAAGGGTGGGGCCCCTTTCCCTTTCTCGGGAACGGGAAAATTGATATTAAAGTCAATATATTCAAAAAGTCTTATGTGAAATTGGCCTACTTATCATCCCGGGATTGCCAAAAATTGCATGAAAAAATGTCAAACCCTTTTATCATCATAGTTATATAAAAAGATATTACAGGAATTGTTCAATATTTTTTACGTCAATTTTTAATAAAAAAACAAATTCTTTTTTAAGAGCTATAGAGTGACAATAAGGAATACACGGAGAGGGAAAGTAAAAGGGGAATATCTGGGGCAGGGCAGGTCAGACATTTAATTTCAAAACCCTTTGGGGGTTTTTAGGCGTTTTGGGGTTTTCCAGAATCAGTAAATGCTAATATTTTTTCAAAGGAAATTTAAAAACAGACTGACAGATATGTATATTGGGGGGTTTTGGGATAACGATAAGAATCAAGGAAACCTTGTACATTTTGTATTTGGGACAAAGAAATAAAACCCCATTTTGAATCATCACCTTTCTTGCTAAAATAAATTGTTTTCAAAATTTTGGGAAAAATTATAGCAAATTAAGACTCTCTTTTCCCCCAGCTGAAAAATAAATCTGGTTTGTTATAAAAAACAAAAAAGAAACAAGAAAATGCATTTTTTGTTCCCTAAATGATGTGGGAAAATGGGAAAACCATTTTGTTAAACCCTTTTTCATTTTTAAATAAAATTTTAAGGGAAATTTCATATTTAAACCCAAGTGTTTTTTTTAAAAAAAAAACAAGTATGTTAAATTTATTGAACTGGGTTAATAAATTTAAAAAAGGTAAAAATTTTTTTTACCAGTTTGATTTTTGTAAAAAAAAGGACTTTAAAATTGTTTTAAAAAATTTTGACAAACCCCTACATTTTACGGAAAAAAAATTATGGGAAATTTAAAAATTTTTAAATTTTGTTTTTTTCATATGTAAAATTTATTGTTGTCTTCTGTCTATTGTCTTCCAAATTTTCGGGGATTGCCGTTTCGTGGGATGTGCATTTTTTTTGTCTTTGTATAAAAGATGCCCAATGTTGTTTAAGTTTTTTTTTAATAAAAATATGTTCGTTCTGTTCTGTAAATTTTTTTTTTTAATTATCAAAAAAATCACCTTTTTTCCCAAAAAAAGTTGGGTTTTTTTCTGAAACAAAATAGGGCATGATTTAATTAAAATGTTGAATAATTTTGGGTGGGTAAAAACATTGAAAGTTTTAAAGTTCGCAGGGCAAGCATTTCCCGGGGCGGAAAAATATTTTAATTAAAAACCCCCCCCTGATTATTTAAAAATTTTATATTTGGGAGAAAAGCCCATGAAGGGGGATACTTTTAACATGGTTCGAAAAAATAAAGATAAAATAAGATTTAATTGTTTTGGGAAAATCTTTAGGGGATTTTTGTTTTTTTAAAACAGATATGCACAAATGAAGGGGTCTGTATGATTTAACCCTTTAAAGGGGGGTTTAAAAAAACATGTAAAAAGCTAAAATTTGGGGCTAGTGTTTTTTGAATACCGTAAATTTTATTCAAATTTTTTTGCAAAATTTTGTTATTTTAATATTTATAAAAGGACCCAAAATTTTTACATTTTCCATATTTCTCGCAATTAAATTTTTAAAAAGGTGGGGGACCAAAAGGTTTAAAAAAGAGAAAATCCAAAATAGAAAACCCTTTTTAAAAATTTTAAAAGGGGTTGTACAAAGCAGAAACGTTTAAACAACCCCTTTTTCGAGGTTATTCAAATTTTTAAATTAATATTTGCGATATGGGTATACAAAATATAGTGAAGTATTTCTTTGTTTTAATTTAAAGGATTTCACGAGCTGCGGCATGTTTTAAGTAAAAAATTTTTCCGGTCTTCATAGCAGAAAGCAACCCGCGTGGGGGGGGTTTTGATTGTCAAGTCTTAAGGGAAAAGAAAAATGCATCGCCTTTCGACGTTTTTTGCACACAAAAAAAGCCGCAGATTTTTAAAATATATTTAAAAAATATAAAATCAATTTAAAGGGCCAATGGGTTTAAAAAAAAGAGAATATAAAAGAAAAAAAGCGTGATAAACTAAAAAAATTCTAGGTCAGATCCAAAGCTTTTTTTGGGGATGATTAAAAAATGTAGAAAAAAAAACCCCTTTCAGGTTTTTAGTATATCGGGGGAGAGTGGATGCAAAAATTTTTAAGGGAAATTTTTATATGATGAAAAAATTGACGGAAAATATTAAAAAATTTTGTTCTTTAAGAAAATCAAATAAACCCAGGATATAAAACATGAAACTTTAATAGTTTCCCATTTCAGAAGATGAGGTACGTGGAGTATAAGTTTAAATTGCAAATGGTAAAAATCCTGGAACCGGAAAGGTATACCTTGTGAGTTTTATAAACATGTAAATAATGGAAGGAAACCCATGGTTTAAATGTTTTATTCAATAAGAAATTTGAAAAGCGGTATTTTTTCCATCCAGTTTGGGGGGAAAAATATTAAATTTTCCATACACAAAAATGGGTTTTTGCGTAAACCCCGGAAAAAAATTTAGGGGGAAAAACTTTTGGGAAAAACTCTTTTTTAAAATTATGTTTGTATTATTAATTTAACCCTTTAAAATTGGGCCGAGGGGAAAATAAATGATAGACGAGGGGGAAGGGAGGGTTTTTGGAAAAGGGTATTCCCCTGTAGACAACATTTTTACCTTGCAAGCTCTAGCACAGAAATTTTTAAAACGGTCGGGAGGACGCTTTTTTTGTTTGGGCATAGATTTTTAGGAAAGCGTTCGATAAAATTTAAACACAAAATTTTATTTTTAAAACAAGAAAAGAAAAGGGAAATTTGGGGGGAAAATTTTTCTATTGGTTAAAAATTTATGTATTTAAATTTGAAAAACTTGTGTAAGAACAGAATGTGGTTTTAAAAGAATTTTTTTTCCATGCAAAAATCAGAACAAGGGAAAGGGAAAATATGCAGTCCTTAATCTTTTCTCTTTTTATCAACGATTTAGTTACTCTGTTAAACGAAAAAATTTAAAAATAACGGAATTTTTTTAAAGTTTCTATACCTGAAATTTTTTTCTAATTTTTTGCGGATGATGTCCCCCAAATTGTGGGGGATTTTGCAGTTAAATTTAAAAAAAAATTTTTTGTTATTTTTAAACATTTTGTAATAATATGGGCATGGGAAAAAAAAATTAGATAAAACTGAAATTTTGGTTTTTTTGGAAAGGTTTTAGATTTTCGTAAAAATATGAAAAAAAGGTATTATAAAGGTCAAACAATAAAAATTTAAGTCGTGTACCAAAATAATGGGAATCTGTTTACGCCTATGTTTCAAAGGACGGCAGCGAAAAATTTAAAATTGTTTTTGGGAGGCCAAAAAAAAAGCTATATTTTTAGGGATAAAAATCATCAACGTTTTTTGGGGTATTTTTACAACATTAGAAAATTTCAAGTTTTTTTGATAAATTAAATTAAACCCCAAATTTTATGCAAAGCCTCTGAGGTCTGGGGGTATGAATACTCTAATTCCCTCGAACTGTTCAAATAAATTTTTGTAAATATTTTTTAGGGTTAGTTAAATCTGTTAAAATTGCCTGGCCTTAGGAGAGTGGGGGTAGGTTGCCTTTAAAGTATAACATATCAAACAAATTGTATAAAAATTGGTTTTTAAAATGGGTCAGAATGCAAGACTATAGAACCAAAAAAAAAGTTATATTAATTTAAAAACATTAGGGTGAGGTGGGAAAAAAAAACGTGGGCAACAAAAGTTAAAGATCTTTTTTTTAAATTTGGTTTTTTGGGGTTTTTTGGTTGTAACCCGGTTTTGGGGATTTTAAAAATTTTTATCTTTTTTTCGCAAAGTATTGTTGACTGTATGCTTCAAAAACCCGGACAGTAATTTTAATAAATTAAGCAGATTTTGATTTTTATAGAGAATTTTAAAACATTTTGTTTACCCAGAAACATAAATTTTTGTGTTGATATAAATTTTTCATTGAGAAGGGGCAATGCGAGATTTAGATGTTCGAACCACCAAATTTTAAAAATAGAAACTTGTCGACATAATAATATACCAAAAGAAATAAAATTATGTGAAAAATTTTTCCAAAAAGGGATTACTTTTTAATACTATAAGGGTGAAATACTTTTGTTTTTCAATTTTCCCAAAATACGAAAATTAGACAACCTATCTGGGATCATGGGGGAAGGGGAATAAAAATGCTCGTGATCTATACTACTTATTACAATTAATGATTTTACAAAGCTGAAAATTACTTTTAATTATTAAATAAATTTTTTTTAGTTAAATGAAATAATTAACAGGAGAAAAAAATTTGTAGGCCCCGGGACAAGACTGTTTTTTTTTAAAACCGGTCATAATAATGGGAATATTCTTGTTGATTTTAAGGGGGAAATAAAACATGTAAATTTAACCCCTTTTCCTCATTAGACGCTTTTAAAAAGCACCCTTAATGGGGGACCATTTTAACTACAGATCTACAGAACGCCCTGGGTTTTTTTTCATAAAATTTAAAGGTTTAAAAACCCCTTCCAAATGACTGAGGACAAACGAACGTATAAAACTTGATTGGTTTTTTTGCTGTTCGCATAGGGCCCTTTTTTGGATCCTTGTATGGGTTTTAAAAAGGGTTTAAAAAAATTTGTTTAAATTTTTTTTTTCAGTTATATTGTATACATTAACTTTTTGATGTATGAAAAAGTAAATAAAAAAAGTAAATTTTTTTGATTAACCCCTTATTTTTAAGGGGCAAAAGGGAAAAAAGGGGCTGAATTTTTAAGAATTTACGGCACGATATAGTGTCAGTTACATTAATTATGGAAGTTTGGGTGTAATTTTCCAAAGGGATACAACAAGTTTTTTGTTTGGGTGGATTTCCCCTCATGATATGTAGGGTTTTGTAATTTTTGGGGGAAAGGGCCCTTTTTTTACTTAAAACCCCCTTTTCCCCCATAGGGAACCATGAAAAGGGCCTATGCGAAAAAGCATAAAAAACCCAAACAGCCTGCGAGTTTTTAAATGCAGGTGATCCCGGTTTTATGCTGTTCGTGCTCCCTTGGTTGGAAAAGAGGGTTTTTGGGAATTAAAATTTGGGAAAGGGTTTAAAAATGTGGGTTTTTTGGGATCAGGGTTTAAATTTTGGTTTCCTATTTAAATGCGTAAAAAGAGTTAATGAGGGGGAAAAGGGGTTTTTTAAAAAAAAATGTCTAAAAAAAAAAACTTTTGTTAAAAATGTTTAAAGGGTTTGGACCTTGTATGGACTTTTGATACATATTTTTTTTTTTATATTAAATTTTTTTAGGGCAAAAATTCTTTCCCAAACGGTTTTTGGGAAAAAGCGGTTCACCAAAAAAAGTGATAATTATTTAAAAAACCGTACTCTAGATGAAAATTTAAAATTTTATATTTTTATTGAGAAAAAGAGTTAAGGGTATTAAAAAAAGGGAACTCATACTTTCTTTTAATAATTTTTATTGGGTATGAAAAAACTTAACCCAAAACATAAAAAATGAAAACACCCAAATAGCGGTTTAAAGGGCACTCTTTTCCCTTTTTTTCCCTCTGCTAAAAAGCAAAAAAGCCCGCCCGTCTGCTAAAAGTGAGTGCCCGAGAGACCTCCTGTGCACCAATGAACTAGAATAGACTATAGGAAATTTACCGTCGCTTCGACTGTTTTTTTCAGTCAAATAGTGACAAACCAGCTAATTTTCAAGTGGAAAGGGAAAACCCCCAATGCAAAGGAGGGCTCCCGGGAAACCACCCTCCCACCGGGGTTTTCAAAAAAAAAGTAAAATAAACATTGGCCAATTTTTTGGTATCTTCTTTAGGAAAATAAATTTAAAAAAAAAACTACAATGGTCCTATTATGAAAAATTATCAAAGCCCCTAAACCGCTTCAGCCTGTAAAAGGGGCCGGTTTTGGGGCCATGTTGGGACCCAAGCCGATTTTTGGAGGCAGTTTCTGTTTATAGAAAAAATGGGGCAAGAATAACACAGCAAGATACCCTATTGTTCCACCAAAAACTTTAAATTTTAGCAACTTTCCTGTTTTAAAATGATCACTTGTCTTTTTTTTGACCCTCCGTCCCTCGCACATTTATTTCTCCCTTTTGGGAGAGGGCCTCTGCCGGGATCTTTTGCACGGGGATTCTGTAGAAGCACGATCGTAAATTTTAAAAATCGAAAAATTTCAATTTTATTTATGTTTTTTTTTTTTTTAGGGGCCCTATTCCAGGTTTACCCCATTTATTTTTTCCCCGTCAAGGTCACCCAACTCCAACTGTACATTAAAGGAAAAATTTAGGGATACCAAAAAAGTTTCTGAAAAAAAAAAAAAATTTAAAAAAAAAAAAAAAAACATTGGGGGAAAAAAATTTTAAAAAAAAAAATGTACAAAAGTTTTTTACATTGAAATTATGATAAGCCGGGGGGTCGATTTCCCAGCATTTGCGCATAATTATGAAACCAATTTTACTCTAAAATTTAAATTTTTATTTTTTGAAAGGGGGTAATTTAGAGAAAAAAACTGTATTTTATTATTAAAGGATATAAAAGGAAAGAAAGAGGGGGAAAGGGAAAGAAAAAATAGTGAGAAAGAGCATATATATCATTCCCCGCATAATGTACTATGTTAAAGGTTTGATGTACTGAAACAAAAATAGCCATATTATTTTGTCTGGGAAAAAAATTTAAAAATAAAACCCGGGGCCTAGAGGTTGGGGAAATTTTGTTTCAAAACATTTAAAAAAAACTGGCCGTATTTAAAATGATTTTTTTTAAAAATTTTATTTTTTTTTTTTTTTTCGTTTTCCATGGCAACCCCTAGTTCAACAAAGAACAATTTTTTTTTTCAATATTTGAGGGGGATTTTACCCCAAGGGTCATACTTGCTAAGTTTTCTTTAAATTTGTTTTACGGTTTCAGAGGAATGTATTTTTAAAACAAAAGTTGGCCCCCGCACAACGGACGGGAAAACGACGACGGAATCAGGGGGATCACAATAGTTTCACCTTGAGGACTTTTTGCTAAAGGGGGCTAAAAAAACAAACAAAAAAAAAACAAAAAAAAAAAATCTTTGTTACAACCAAGTGTACATGTGCCCTACTTTCCCGGAGACCCCATTAAGAAAATTTTCACCCCCCCCCCGTTAAAACCTTTTTTTTCTTTAGCTTTGAGCAAATTAAAATTTTTGTGTTGGTGCAGCCCTCATCGTTTATGGAACGGTCGTGGGCCCCGTGGTATTGAGGGATGTTTCAATCAACATATATGTCTCCCAAAGTAATAAAAATTGAAAACCCTTTTTTTTTAAATTATAGCGAAAACCCAAAAAGGCAAAAATATCAGTTTATTAAAATTTGTCTAGACCACAATACGGGCCCTTTCCAAAAGGTTTATCCCAACCCTTTAAAAAATAATGTTTTTAAATTTTCAGGGAAATTTTTATTTGCTTGACTATTTAAATTTACTGTCGATGCGACTTTTTTAGTAAACGAAGTCCCGTAATTTAAAGGGGGGGGAAGACCCCGAATGCACGGAGGGATCCGGGGGGAGAACCCCCGACCTACCGAAACCAGCTGGAAGCCCCGCAAGCTTGGGGTTTTTCCCTGCGTTTTCAGTACACTGTATCAGTTTTTTTGACATCGGTCCCATATAAAGCCGTATCCCCAAACCTTTCAGATCCAGTTGAAAGAGTAAATTGAAACATGGTTTCCCAAAATTTAAAGCAACAGAACATAAACTTAATTTTTTTGTGCAATGAAAAAAAACAAAAGGGTTTGTCTAATAAAAATTCCCGATCGGGTTTTCCCCATATCGGGTCCTAATGGGCTGATATTTAAAAATTACTTTCACAAAATGTAACTCTTTCCTTGGAGGTGTTGGTTTAAAAAAATAAAAAGGAAACAATTTTTTTTAATTTAAAAGGGGAAAATAAAAGTGGGTAAAATTTTTTTCTAATATTTTTTTTTTAATTTAAAAATGTTTGTTTTTAAATTTAAACTAAACATTTAAATTTAAAAAAAAAGTTTTTAAAAAAAACAAAAATTAAACCTCGTTTTTTATTTTTTATGCATTCCCTTCCCCCCCATGCTCTTTTAGTTTTAATTTTCTTAAAATGTTTGGTCTTTAGACCGGGGTAAGTCCATTTAAAAGTATAAACACAAATACCAAATTTTAAAATTTACCTTAAATTTCCAAATTTTTTTTAATATTTTATTTTTGCCTGTATGTTAAACATAAGGCAGTTTTTTTTGTTTTT
>CM037780.1:73274981-73324981 GCA_021229015.1 Solen grandis | reverse complement strand
TAAATTTCTTGTTTTATTAATCAAGTAATATCTTACTTCTATATTGTGTCGAATTTAATGAGTAATTCGAGACCTCCGTGACTGATTGGTTAAGTCATGTAATTTACTATCATACACCGCTGGGCGTTCGAGTCCTGGTCTAATGAGAGGCCTTCCGTCTGACTTCCGGAAGGTCAGTGGCTCTACCCGGCAACAACATGTGCCAGGAAAAAATATGCATAAATCCCGGTTATAATTGAAATTTCTGGGTTATTTATTTTTAGGAATACATCAAAGTTTAAAATACGCTTGAAATAGCTCATGCACTACTAATTCCTTCCACAAGTATGCATCAGGTGACATTTCACTTTTTCTAATGTTTTTTCTTGCATGCACTGCCACACTGTTGATTTGATTGAACTTAATAACCTTTGCTTTAACTTAACCATGAGGTTTTTCGGATATGATATTTTTTTTAATTACATAAAATTATTCATTTATTATTAATTTGTTTTTGAAAAGACCGCTATATTATGACTTGTAAAGTTATTTTCTCTAACTGTATAAATATTCATTGAATACCAAACGTGGGTGTTTTTGGTTTCTATAATTAATTCGTTCGTAACGATTAAATGTCAAGTGATCACAGTGATTAACATTTTGAGTTGTTTCCTGAAATTGCAAATTATAAAACCATTTTATTTATTTTATGCATATTATTTCACAGCAAGTTTAAACCGTTCATGCGGTTTACAAACAAACCCATATAAACTAACCAACCCTTTTTCGATTTTTTAATATGGGTTAGTCCAGTTCTCGCCTTGGAAGGTTATCAATGAGTTTCAATTTAAGATTACCAACCTGTCCGCATGCTGGCAATTGTCAGCATGTAAACTGTTGAATGTATCACCGATGTTTACACCGTTTTCCAATAAAACTTTGACAAAATGTGGCGTGATTTACTCATGACCCTATGGCCATTTGAAGCATATGATGCTGACATAATTTAAGCACGCGCATCACGTTCACGACAGCGTAAAATGATGCAGTTTATAATAACTTCTGTTTCACTGAATAAATAGAACTGAGTTGAAGTGATGCCATTAATACTTAATATCTCATAATTTACCTTGTAATAACACAGCATGCCTGTATACATAAAATCACGGGAACACACAGCGCTTTAATTGACCTATTTTGTTTTTTATGTACATACGATATTGATTTGCCTCTATGAAATTCTAAGTGTTTTTTTTTTCTTTTTTTTTTTAAGCTTTATGCATTAGACTTCCTGTATTTAGGACATTACTTATCCTTGGAAACTTGGCCTTATGTTAACAAAGGCTTTGCCTATCACGAATTGTTTCTTTTTCTCTTTTCTGCTGCAACAGGTCGAGTGGATTTTAGTAGTTTCTGTACTTAACCTTTAATCTCAGGAATATTCATGTTCGAATAAATGACCTGGTGAATATTATTTTTCTGAATTTTAAATGGTTTATGAAATAATAAATGTTTCTTTGACGTGCAGAATAATGTAGAATCCTAGCTTCACCATGTCTGGAGCAAACAGATGAGACCCTGATTAGACAGCTCCTGAATTTCTCCTGAAAAGAGCTGGTTGATCTGGGTTTGCCTTGTTTGCTGATGTGTCAGATTAAGGTTAAGTCCTGTAATGGTTCCGCTACATTTCGGACCTCATGGCCTTTCACGGAGATAACCACGGTTTCCTAATGTTTCATTAGGGTATCTTGGTTATTTTGGTAGAGGTTAAGTGGTCCAAAACGTAGCGGAACCATACAGGGACTTTACCTTAAAATTACATATATATATATATATATATATATATATATATATATATATATATATGACTCCACTACTGTTGTGCGACCATACACCTTGATTCAGCAATGGATTCGAAATCAGCAATGAAGTATTTTTCAACACTGTCACGTTCAGGACTAATATATGTTGGTTTGCCATCTTTGCTTTAATGACAAATTGAATCTAGGGTATATTTGAGAGGGTCAAACAAGTCTTATATACAGGAATGACAAACAGCTCGGTCGGCCAAAAATAAAACCCAAACCAGATGCCTCTTGGAATCAATCAAGCATTTTATGGATATTTCGCGCGCTATTTACAAACTTAATTTATCTAAATTGGATGAGATGCAATTTCGTTCGAATTACGATAACTTCCTTTTAAAGTATTATGGGTTCAGTAAATTTGTTAAGAGATATCTTTATAAGGAGATACTTTTTAAAATGTAAAAGATAACATTCAGGCATGTTCCATTCACTAAGAATCATGTCTATCGTAAGCTGTATCTGTGCCATTGAACAAGTATGTATGATAATCTAAATAAAGTAAGGAAAAAAACGTTGTACGCAGAAATAACTTACCAAATTGACGTTCGTCTTCTAATTAAAGTGTTGTAGCTGATGTTGTTGTTGTTTTGTCGCCTCATCAATTCAATCATTTATTGACGTCAAGCTAATGGTTGAAGAAAACCTCGATGCCACGGAGGCACTTAGGTAGACCTAACGACCTACCACAAGCCAGCTGAAAAGCTTCCTCCTGTGAAAGTCGGGTTCTATACCATGATTGCTGAAATGAAGTTGATCCCTCGAAAAACGAGGTCCCTAGGGGGTCGGCTAATTCCCTTATACACTCTTCTTCTGTAGAACTAATGGCCGAAATTTAATTTCAATCGGCACAAATGGTCATCCAATGGCCTTGTACCATAATCACTAAAATGAAGTCGATCCCTTGAACTCTTAGGCCCCTAGGGAGTTGACTAATTTCCTTAAATTCTTGGTTATATAGAAAATTTAAGAAATCTTCTTTGACACCAATTGTCAGAATTCATTTCATTTGGCACAAAGCCTTACCAAAGCCTTCTGTCGTAATTGTTAAAATAAAGTTGATCCCCAGAAAAAATGAGACCACAAGAGGTTCGGATAGTTTCCTTGTGTATTCTACACAGAAAATTTAAAAAAATCTTTTTTTCTATACCAATGGTCTGAATTTAAGTTTAAACTTATTTATTTTACGTCGATTGGGAAACAAGTTCTTACAACTTATACTAATCCCTTTCGACGGTTCCTGGTTTGGACCAGTACTTTGCATCTGGGAAGGTCATGAATAATTCTTGTCCCCAATGGGGTTCGTACCCACAACCTTCGGATTCGTAATCGGATACGTTACCACTGGACCATGGCGACCTCATTTAATTTATGTGGCATAAATGGTCCTTTACCATTACAAAAACAAAGTTCATCCCTTTTAAAACGAGGCCTCCAGGGATCAGCTAGTTTGTTTATATACCCGTTAAATTTAAAAAAAAAATAAGAAGTCTTTAATATGAAATTTGAATCTGGTTGATGCTGAAGATAACGACTTGAATTGTTTTGAAAAAGGCTGGTGAACCTTGTAGAGCCACATCGGCAATGCTGTTCATAAAATTAACCGTTTATAACTTTCTTAGCTTTTACTTGCCGTTTTAATATTTACCATGATTTCATATGGAGTGCGATCTAACTTTCGGTCTAATTGTTTTATAGATTGTATGTTGATATTAATTAATTTTGAATAAATGCATCGTTTAGAAAATGTATTAAAATCTGTATTCGTATTTACTTTTGACTATAGTCAATTAGTCATGAAATTTTACTCCGTACGTTATTCAGACTAGACAAATATCTCCTTTCAAATTATTTATATATTTACTTTTATGATGATTCAAATAAACTATAAAGAAAACATGACCAACCTTAAACCTAGTGTCTTGAAACAGAACAGACCTTTATTTTTTTACATTTTCAACGTGAACATAGGTACATTGTTGCTTAATAGTAGATATACATGTATTTGGTCACACTTTTGCTACATGATGTATTCATACTTACAACCATCGTTGGAAACCCACGACATATATTCCGTTATCACTTCAGCAAAGCGTATTGAGCAAACGTGGGTTTTCGACGATGGTTAATGATTTACAACTGGCTATAATTATGAAATTTCAATCCGTATATACTTTAGACGGTACAAATATTTTACTTCCAAATTGTTTGTTTATTATATGACAACTAAAACAATTTACTTCCACGATAGTCTAAATAAGCTATAAATACAATGACCAACCTTGAACTTAGTACATGTATCCTGAAATAGATTTTGCTTCATGAACATTTTAAGTCAAGTATTAATCGATGTGGTTTAACTCTTAAAATGATGAAATATTAATGTTAAGTGCAACCTTGCACATATTTGGGGACGTAAGTGAAACGTTAAATCGACATTTTGTATGTTTGCAATGGAATATGCTTCAAATTGAATTCAGTTAAATTATCCTGAGATTTATTCTTCTGGAAAATTTACTGCACAATATTATAGAACCGAAAGCCGTCAATCCACTTGAATTAGGTTTTATGTTTTACAAAGTAAATTTTATGCAACAAGAGTTATTGTCACTGTATTTGACTTGCGCCTCAAAACCAAATACTGGATAACAGACCATTCGTCATGGATAGTCGATATTTGTACTGAATTATTTACAAATATCAAGATCTCATTCAGTGAACAGTTATATTTCTTTGACTCTCAACCTCATACTGACGTATTCCGACCTCTTTGCAAGCAGACCCAAATAAAGAAAGAAAAAACTTCAATTGACCGCCTAGTCAAGATATTCTATGTTTGCTCATACAATATTATAGATTCGATCCTATACAGGCTGTAATGACAGAAATATCTTTCGTTCCACATACCATGTAAAGTGTGGTAAATTGATATTCATCCAGTCAAAATTTCGTACATTAATATTAACGAGGAAAAGGAGAAGAAATTCCATATAGCAATAACAAAAGTAAACGTTAGATGCAACACGGGACGCGACGTGACATTGTGACTTTGTTTATGAAAAAATAACAATTATGGACAAAAACATGTACAGAATTTATATAAATTGTGCGTAGTCTCACTATTGTGAAATTTTGTGAAAATTAGTTACAATAGGGCAAACAATGGCCGGTTGGGCGTTTTTTCTGATTTCACATAAGATATTACAAAATACATCATTTATTATAACGTGGTCCTTATTATTTGAAATATTTCTATATAAATTTGAATAGATAGGAAGCAATTACAGTATGCCATATACTGATCAGAATTTATAGAAATCTTAAAACATGTCTATTCACTGACAGTTTAATGACTCCTCTAAATTAACTCCAGAAACTGTTTGCTGAGTCAGTCTTAATTTTGATAAAGTTTTAAAGCAAACACCTAATTATTTAAAATGTTACCTGTGTATAATTTATATCCATATTGATAAAAAGTTAAGAAATAGCTCTGTCATGTACATTCATTAATTACCTCCGTTATTTCTTGTTATTTATCAACATCCCCTGACTTGCATTATTAACTGTTGTGAAATGCATTATTAATCATTACACTAACAATTTATCACAAATAAGGATTTCACGAAGAAAGAGAAGACACTCGCAAAATAAATTTTGATTAAGCGCCGCTCGTCAAGTTGCTTTCTTAAAATTTTCCGTACAAGCAAATTATTAACACTCTCTATAGGTTCATATATTATTGATGGTATTATTATTTCATATATATTGATGGGATTTCTATTAATCCTGTGCTCCTTAAGAGTGTATTATAATCACGGGGACCAACGTGATCTGTATTATGGTGGCATATTTCTACCAGCCACTTATCCACTTAGCTATGTCAAAACTTTTCTAAAAAATTGTCACATATTCAGTTATAATTTGGCATGTAGAAATTTTTCAAGTTATCCACTTAAGTATCTTAACAGGACAAAACCGTATGTTAATGCCCACTACTGCAAATCACATATTGATGAAATGTGTCGACTTGCCCATCACGTTCACGTCAACTCGGGGTGGGGGTTTGTCAGTTAACGCTTCAATATATATTCACTTATGTTTACTGGATACCATGCTTTTTTCCAGATAATTATGTGGAAAAAAATGCTTGTTATCCACATAATTAAACTGACTAACTTGAAAAAAAAGGCGAGATATCCAGTTATCTTAAAGTGAATGTATGGCTGGCAGAAGTGGGCACTAACAGGCAGTTTTGTCTTGTTAAGGTACCTTAGAGGATAACACGAAAGTTTTCTATTTGCCAGATACTAACTGAATATGAGACAATTTTTTTCAGAAAAGTTTTGACATAGCTAGTGGATAAGTGGCTGATAGAAATATGCCATCATAAATATCACTTCACTAGATGTCAAGTATTTAAAGACCCAGGCACAAGAGTTTGTCAAAACTTCACCACACAAATGTCAAGTTAAATGACTGTAGCTAAAATCTGGCATAATAAAAGAATGAGTTCGTCTACCAAGTCTGCAGAGATATAAACCTATATATTTCAAAGCGTTTTAGTAATGCAATGTAACATAATGTATAATATCGAATAATAGCCAGTGAATCTCTGATCGGTTGTTTGATCCTTCCCACATTTCGTATTAACTTTGAGAAACCCTCATCTGACGTGTACATAAAACGGATAATCTCGGACATCTTTTAAATGCAGCATGTCCGAAAAGTTACGAGAAAGATAAAGACTACCATAATGGAATTACAAATTCAAATGAAAACATGACTTTCGGCTGTGGCCTTAACTAAATTAACTTTACGACCATCGTCGAATTCCCCCGACTGACTTATTCCGTTTCACTATATGACACCAATTTGACGATGCTTTACGACTAGCTGAAATGAAATGCTACTTATACATAAAATTTCTATTTCTCATCAATGACAAACACTTCTGTCGGAAGCAAGTTCTCGATATCTAGTAGTCAGGTGGGTCTACCCTGGTGTCCCGTAGCCCCGGGGTCTTCTTATTCCTATAATAAACTGGACGTCACAACAAATGTATTTGAGTAGTTACACATCATTATTTTATTACATCTTT
The DNA here is from genome assembly GCA_021229015.1 of Solen grandis. Taxonomy (NCBI): domain Eukaryota; kingdom Metazoa; phylum Mollusca; class Bivalvia; order Adapedonta; family Solenidae; genus Solen; species Solen grandis. The sequence continues at coordinate 73,318,039 of CM037780.1, read as the reverse complement.
GAGAAATATCGGTCAATATCTATGAAAACGGTTAAACACTTATTACAATTTTAGATGTATTAACCCTTTCCCTATAGAGAAACATGAAAAACCTATGCGAACGCATAAACCCGATCAGCTGCGAGTAACTGCAGCTGATCAGTTTTATGCTGTTCGTGCTCCTCGTGTCTGAAATGAGACTTTATAATTAAATTTGTAAGGTTTAACTGTGGTTTCTGAGATCAGGCTTTATGTGGTACTACGATGCGTCAAATGACTATATAGGAAAGGTTAAATTTTAATGTGTGTTATAAACAATGCACTTTTACATTAGTTTTGTTAAATACAAACTACGATAACAATTGGTCAGTTGTATATTGGACTATAGTTGATCTTTACGTAATTATCCTCCCGTTCTTCTGGGACTTTATAGTCTTATACTATGGTGGCTTATTTCTGTCATTTTGCACAGCGCTTTTTGAAATAACGAAATATTTATTTTGTCATATTTCTCCAGGCCTTTGCCATGTTTCGACTTTTCACCACCCAACTTTCCAGGCAAAATGGCAGAATCAAAAGACATTGTTAATTGGCTGTTTTACGATCCCTATTTGTCATGTAGTTCGTAAAATGTTAAACAGTAAATATTTTTAAAAAGAAATACATTGTTTACTTTCTCGGGGAAATAAATCTTAATTACTAGACTTGTGTATCCAATTAAGCCTTTGTTTGTATCGCTTGGGTTTAATTTCTTGTTTACTAGCGATGATTCAAATTCATTACTTGTCGGCACCCTTCAATTACTGCCAAATTGAATTTCTGGTGCGTTTAAACGAGATGCATTTTGGGGGATATTGGAATTAACATTTGTATTCATTCAACATATAACTTACAAGAGAAATAAATTTCTTATTGTGAATCTCGACATTCGGAAACATGTGATTTTGTTTCTAAATGTATAAAAGTATTTTTATTCACTATATATTTTTGTAACTCAGTTGGCATCACATTTAAGTAACAAAAGTGTGCATATATATATATATGTCATACATTATAGAGTATCTGTCACAAACCTATAACTTCAACTTTTCACAACTTAAACTGATCCCTCTCGTCATATCCTTTATAGAACCAGTACTTTACGCATACGGAAGGCTTGATAGAATCTTGGTTCGAACCCGCAAACCCCAAAATCCGCATCGGCGCCCTATGCTAGTCCACGTTTGTTGTTGTTGTTGTCCTCAGGAAACATAGGAAACTCATAGAAAATCTTAAATAAAACAACCTTTAACTGAGTGTAGAACCATGTTGTGGTTGGATGTTCTTTAGAGACTTATGTACAATACAATTTTAATTACAAACCATCGGTATTATAATCGATTTAATTTCAACTGACTGTTTTTTGTTCAAAGATAAAGGAAAAATCTTGTTGTGGCATTTTATTAACTTTGTTTGGCTTACATGACAGATTTCAAACCATAAATTTTAAGATTCAACAGTGCAGAATAGATAGGCAGAATCTGAGATATCCACTGAAGCAAATTCCAATATGTGTGATATTGGCTCAATTATACTGTTAGATTTGTCACCTCGGGAAATCTGATTTCCAAAATTTAAGCTGTTTAATCATTCTGACATTTGTCTAATAGTTCTTAACTAAATCTGTATTCCATTTAAATCTAAGAAACAATTATGTTTTAGGTGATATGATAGTGATCACATTCACAAAATATCTGAAAACGTCTGCAATCAATCATATGAACTTAGAAGCCAACCTATGTTGTCATCAACCCGTATTTAGCAGCATCCTGTGTTAACGGTCACCTATACTTAGAAGCCAACCTGTGTTGTCATCAACCCGTATTTAGCAGCATCCTGTGTTAACGGTCACATGTACTTAGAAGCCAACCTGTGTTGTCATCAACCCGTATTTAGCAGCATCCTGTGTTAACGGTCACATGTACTTAGAAGCCAACCTGTGTTGTCATCAACCCGTACTCAGCAGCATCCTGTGTTAACGGTCACATGTACTTAGAAGCCAACCTGTGTTGTCATCAACCCGTACTCAGCAGCATCCTGTGTTAACGGTCACATGTACTTAGAAGCCAACCTGTGTTGTCATCAACCCGTATTTAGCAGCATCCTGTGTTAACGGTCACCTGTACTTAGAAGCCAACCTGTGTTGTCATCAACCCGTACTTAGCAGGAAGCCAATATGTGTTGTCATCAACCCGTATTTAGCAGCATCCTGTGGTAACGGTCACATGTACTTAGAAGCCAACCTGTGTTGTCATCAACCCGTACTCAGCAGCATCCTGTGGTAACGGTCACGCGTACTAAGCAATTTCCTATATTAACGTCCACATGCAACTAACCTATGTTAACGGACATCTGTACTAAGCAACAACCTATGTTAGCAGCCACTTGTACTTAGCAGTCAACCTGTGTTAACATCCACCAGTACGAAGCAGCCAGTCTGTTAAATGTTCTGAAAAAAATATATTTGATTTTACATTTATCCATGATAGTTTTAACATTTCAATTAAGCGACCGCATCTTAGCCGCTTAAGACAATGATGGGTTATATGATAAAGGGGAGAGAATACTTAGTATATTTGTAGGTCTTTTCTGTAAACCTATCAAAGAAAGATAAAAGTAAAAACTTGATAATTATATTGTTATTTTCTTGTTAACTTTTATATGCTTTTGAAAACATATGGCATTTTAATACTCCAGAATCTGATAAAATTTTGTGAGTTTGATCTGACACCAAATTTACTATGACTGGTAGCCTCCTGTATGATACAAATCGCTCAGTGTTGCACAGTATTATCTATTATTTCATCTCGTCTGTTCAGAATTTAGGGCCACCACTGCCAGATGACCATAGTCACTGACCTTCTGCACTCGTGGTCATTGTCCACCCGTAAATAGGTGGACATCGCTGTATGAGTAAAATATAGCCACTCCAAAACCAACAACTGTTCGTATCTGGAGACCCAGTTCTCGCAATTCGTTCTCTAAATTTTAAAATTATCTTAAACGCAAACCATATCTGTTGCAAATAACTAATGGATGTCGAAAGTATTTGAGGAAGTATATCGCTCAAGCAAGTAATTTTGATTTCAGTTTAAGTATCGGAACCTCCACTCCTTTTTTGTTGTTTGTCATATCAATTAACTATTTTTCCAATATTCTGATCATATGATGACCTGTTTATGTAATGTTATCTATATTAAAACCATGAAATCATAAATTTTCATCGGCCTCTAATTTTCTAGTTGTATCCACGAATATTGATTCCTACAAAAAACAGCTCGTGTTTTCTTCAACATTAATCAACGAATAAAGGTACCCACGAAATTCCATGATTACAAAATCATCGAAATTTAATTACAACGAAAATTATGATTTTACAGAAGCAAAAATGTTGTGTGTGATAGCCAGTCAGTTCTGAAAACTATTAAAGTTTGGTCTTTTATAAATTCTAAATCAATAAATAGTATTAATATATCGTTGATCTTCTGTACATTGGAAAAAAATTAAATAATTCCCTACCTAAACAATGATATTCATTATTATGTACATTATAACAGTGAACCTGTATGTGAAAACATCTTCAATTTGATTCACGTTTGTAAAGTTGATCAATAATGTCAATAATTGATATTCAGATCCAGTTTCGGCTGTTTTTCCCTGATTACATTTTTACAAGTACATGTACTCTATTATAGTCTAGATTAGAGAGACTAAATAAAATTCCGAATAATGTATATTCGAGGTATTTAAAAACGCCCATGCATAAAACTTCGATATTTCATGTCAGATTGTATTCATAGACTGATCCCTTCTTTAAACTTGTATTTTTTATTGATGAATTAAAAGTTGGATATAAAACATTCACCAATCTCTAGATATTACATTTTTAAATGATTAAAAAGCATGAAATAAAACATTCGATATTTTTCCTTGTTCTTTAGTAGTTATATACACATTCTGGACTCTATCTAACCATCGCATTGGGTGCTTCTTTCTGTTTTAATACGCTTTGGTCAGAACTCAGACGTCGTTCGAGATATTCTATGTTTGTACCCTGAAAACAAATATAATTTTGTAAAAAAAATTGTCCCTAACAAGAATCGAGCCCACAAACGCAGACACACGACTGTCGCACCTAGCAACAGACTAACGTCGATATTCTGCATACTATTGAGTCATTGAACTAAGCAACCACAATAGGTAGGAGTAATTACATTTAGTATGACATATAGCCAGCTTTATATTGATAGTCGCGTAGACATGGGATATTATTTGGAAAGTTTTAGGACGTCAGTTCTTAGCTCATATTTTTGAAACTGTGTCTCCATGTCTACGAAAAAGTATTTGCAACGTGAAATAGTCACATGCACGATGGACAAATATTTAACTGTTAGCTTGATAATGCATAAACTTTTTTTTTATTTCCAAATCAAACAGTTTGAGTAGGAGAAGGGCTGACTTTTATATCACCTTTTCAGACAAACACTTAAATTCTGTTTGTAGGACGTTAGATTGACTCACTGGTTTTATCTCTGCTATTTCAGTGGGAGGGGGCGGGGGTAGCGTGCATATCGATACACGTACTTTCCTTTAAATATAATGTAGATCTATAGTTTATTTAATTGCCATTCTTGATGAAATAAAAACATAGAAACATGAATCTTACTTGAACCACTTCATATAAATTAAGGTATTTCTTGGAATATGTGTCAGTTTTCAAGGAACGTCTTGACACTTTAGGTGAGAATTATCAACAGATGATTCGTATATATGGCGCCTCCTGGTCTATGCTTACCTTTTTGATATTTGTTTGATGTTTTTACTGTCGGTATTTCTGTATTCGTTATGTTTTCCTTCAAATAAGACTTAGATATTTCTCCATATAGAATTAACGATGCCTTAACTGCTGTTTCTGAAGCAACTAGTCTGTATGATAAAATCCACGAAGAATCACAAAGTATGGTATTTACTAACAAAGATCACAGCGCAGTGTTATAATGTCAACTTATTATGAAGGAACGTGGGCACGTTACCGTCGTCTTGTGGCCTAATTGTGCCCCAAATTAACCACAATAGGCATTGGTTTTACCGTTACTTAGTGATTCTAAGCAGAAAACACTCACGAGATTTTGTCCTTATCCGGATAAGACGTGACCTTTTACGATTTTATTGTAAAGACACAAATAGAAATTGATTCTACCCTAATGTCCGAATAAATGAATTAGGTCGCACGAGTGCATGAACTCCTAAGCCTTTAGCGGTGTTTTTATTAGAAATTTCCACTAATTGTGACATTTTCATTACTTTACTTAACCGATTTCCACAGCTTCTTTTCCTGCTGTAATTCACAGTAGGGTGTTTTTCATTTTCAGTTAAACCCAAGTGACAAATCAATGTATAAAAATGGGGTAGAAATACACTGGACTTAAATTAGCGGACAGGACTTTGATACCGCAGAAAATAGGAGACAAATGATCCCGAGTAACAACATGTTAAACCATTGACCTATGTTGTTTATTTGGTTTTCATCAACATAGCCATCACGTGACGCATCTTATACTCCGCCAAATAAATAGGTTTGGGCCTACTCTATTACAGAGGCAAGCTTATTAAACGAGGCAGCGATTTCAAATGATTTCACCGATGGCAAGGAAATAGATCTGTAACCTAATAAGGTTATGTCGATATAAATGACAAGTGGAAAGGAAAGCACGGCTTGTTTATGTTTAAACAATTTGCATTTTGCACAGAGGTTAAGCCAAGAAATTTCCGTTGATCATAAAAAAAATCCATTCTCTGATGGTTTTCTTAAAATAGATCTCTCTCAATGAATAATATTTTGTCAAGGGTGATTTTGTTTCCAACTTTCACAATAAGTTTGAAAATAAAAATGCGTTTACAGATTCTGAAAATATACAGATGTACGAAAAAGAATACAAACAACGACATATTTTTTTTTTAATTCACCCTGATACTCGTCAGGGAACACGTCTAGCTGTATAGCTGAAGTTTCTCTCTTTTAACTATTCTGATTAAACCCTTACATAAAACGAAACTTAGGATACTGTGAATGGAAAGCTTAGAAAAAAATAATTAAGAATTCATATATATTTTACCAGTATTGGAATAATTATTTGACACGCTCTTGCATATAAACAATATTCATACTGACTCTACATTTACCTTCAATTATCAAACATGAGGTCCATGAAATAAACAGTTTTCCTGGGATTTATCCTCGAAATCAACAAAAATTAGTCCCCCACGAAAATTAATGAGTCTACAGTATTTCTAGGATAGTAACAAATCGGTTATATTATTATTTCTTTCTTTAACAATTCCATATTGTCCTGAATTGAGACATTTAATGAAAACTCAAAAAAAAAATTCCAAATTGCCTATTTTGCTGTTACATACGTGCAGGACCTTTATATTTAGTGTATATCTCCTGATACGTGCAACAGTTTAGAAAATGACATTTTCAAAAGCAATTTCGTGGTACTTCGAATACGAACTTTAAACGTTTTCCAACAAATAAAAGAATAGATTTCAAAAACAGACAGTTGTAGAATAAATGATACAGTGTCTCTTTTTCCGCAAAAATACATTGTCAAATAAAGAGATTCATCCCCTTAATTTGTGTTCAGTACACAGGGTGTTATGCAAAATTGTCCATTGAAATTGTTTGGCTTTGACAGAAGATGGAGAATGTTTAATTTTTAGCCGTATCTTCACCCATAAATTAAGATCTAATACCGATTTGTCCGTCTCATTTGATTTCAAACTTTGATTTTTTTTCTAAAACTATAGAGTCAAACATTGATTTAATCATTCCTAAAGACAGTTCGCTATAACACATGGGTTTACTTTTGACATTTTTTTAATGAATAAATCAATATACATATTATTTGGTGGACAGTATAAAAGGAAAAAGACATTGATTTCAAAACTTCGGTAAATTTCTAAGAAATACCTTATTTCAACCTGCTCCATTCAGATATCAAATTCTTCTTAATTTTGATTTTAATGAGATTCGTTTTAACAATATTTGAATTATCTGTGGGAAAAAATGTTTCTGGTCTTCGATTTAAGATTTAAATGAGAAACAAACTACACAACAGTAGAATTAGCATATAAATCAGTAAATGACATTTACATCAGTAATATTTAGTAATGATTCGTTTTAGTTGTGTAGATGAAATAATCATGTAATGATGTCGAAATGTATTTGATATTTAGTACGAGTAGGCCCTGTCGATATGTGTACTTACATATACACCCATGCTATTTTAGGTTACTAATCTTGTAAGTCACTGATACATTTCTGAAAGTATATTTTAATAATATATATCGGTGACCGGGAGGTTTAAGTCCCCTGGGAGACTCTTACCCAGGCTACGGCATATTTTGAATGTAATAGTGGTAGAATACTGCATAATGCTCGGCATACTGGAGTAGTCCCAGGACTTTTGGGAATAGACTTTATCTAAGTTGTGAGAACTTGCGGTCAGACCCTTTTGTCATTTGTATATTTGCAGTATATTGATATCGTATTGTTTATTTTGTAAATATTTTGACAATACTAATTACAGGACAAGTTGGCCCGGGGGCAGGTGGTGTATCATGCCACGTGTATACAACTTGATTCGCCGGTGTGCCCGTACTGTATGGTTTCATACGTTGTCTAAAAATAATGGAAATATTGCCGATCGGACGTAAAAGAAATACAGAATGTATGCCCGTTTCGGATAAAAAAAAATAAATTAAAAAAAAAAAATAATGACAATGTTCTTCGAGAAATATGCTGCATGTATTTAATCCTTTCCCTCATAGAGGACACCATGAAAAGACCTATGCGAACAGCATAAAATCAGATCAGCCTGCGAGTAACTCGCAGGCTGATCAGGTTTTATGCTGTTCGCTGCTCCTCTGTGGTCTGGAAATGAGGATTTTGTAATTAAATTTGGTAAGGTTTAACTGTGGTTTTCTGCAGATCAGGCTTTATGTGGTACCTATTGGTGCGTCAAAATGAGTCTATATGGGGAAAGGGTTAAGACATTGTCACAAGGAAGTGTACTAACTTTAGTTGTTTGAATCATAATTATGTCTAGATTGACTCATTCATCATATAACAAAACAATCCATTTACATAGTAACGTTTGTGATTACAGCTTCATCCCGATGATAACTCAAGGGAATTCTCTGCTTAGAGTATCTCTAAAGTAGATAACAATATAATGGTAAATACCGCTTGGACCTTCGTTATGTTGAGATAACGTGATATTTTAAATGATTAGGAAACGATCTCGTCGTCTTTTTCCAACAAGTGTTGTTCTTCCACTTAGATTACGTGCGAGGAATAATGTATGACATCAATTAAAATGAACATCCTAATACTCTTTATCATCATCTTATTCTTCTTGGTCCTCACCCTCCTCACCCTCACCATCATCACCATCATCATCATCATCATCATCATCATCACCCTCCTCACCCTCACCATCATCACCATCACCATCATCATCATCATCATCATCATCATCACCCTCATCATCATCATCACCCTCATCATCATCATCACACTCACCCTCATCATCAGCATCATCATCACTCTCATCATCATCATCACCCTCATCATCATCATTATCGATCCCCCGCCGCGACATACCACAGTCATAAAAATGGAACTGGTATAGCTCCCTTGCTTGACGTTCAACATATAACATATGAAGGGTAGTTCCATGAATGGTTGGACCGGTGTCAGGATAATGTGATACTGGGTGTAGTATCATGCCAAATGTCTGTATGATACTGTAGTTTGGTAGCACTATATCTGTCTCAAGTCTCAAGTGGACATCGTCTCCAAATGACTGAAATAGTGTCGGTTGGACGCTAAACCCAACAAACAAACAAAGAATTATCTTATTCTATTTCCATGAGTTATAATTCTTTTGGTAAAACAAAAGCAATTACAAAACAGAAACAATAACAAAAGCAACTTAGAATGCTAAAATGGAAGTTACAGTTTTTGTAAGTGGATGCGATGTGCGTATAAAAACAATTATCTCTCTCCCGAAAATAGTAACAAATCATATAAAATTCATTTATTATGCGCTTATATATATCATATGTCATAATTATATCTGTTTACATAGCCATATGCTCAGCAAAGGCGAACACAGAACGCATCCATTTCCTAAATGGTATCCTTATAATGTTTGCACATTTATGGAAGCTAGATTAGGTTCTCAGTTTTGTCTTTTCGAAGTGATAAGACGTGTACTGGTGCAAAACTGTAGATGTAAATAACCATATAAATAGAGTTTATAAGTCAATGACATTGGCTACCGTCTAACACGTGAATTATCACATCTCCTGGTCAAAATACATAAATTAATACAGAAGTAGAGGATTTAGTTATATTCGGTGTGTTCTGAGTAAGCGTACAGTTTTCCAAGTCTATATCAAACTGAAGTCTTTTTGAACCGCCGCCTTTCTGCATTTATACTTTGGACTTATTTATACATTTATACTTTACTAAATCATTAATATCGACACCCTGCATTATACAAAGGTACGGATAACGAATCAAAATACGATGGAATATCAGATAATTGTAGAACCAATTATGGTTTACTTAGAATTTCTTCTTTTTTTTGTATTATTAATATGCTCAGTATTTAATCATGCCAGCGTTCAGTAATGTTATATATTTCACCTCCTGCGCAAAAACGCTGCTACTTGATTGGTCAATACCAGTCACGTGATCATGATATACCCTGTAACTGTCAAATCCTCAAAACTGACGACCGACTGATTTTCTTTTTTCTTCACAAGAATCAGAAAACTATAAATCATTATTTTTACATTATAAAATACAGTTAAAAGTTTAAGAGTCGAGTTTATGGATTTCCATCTTGAATGTCCAAGTAACATTAAAATTAACAGTAAAAATAATATGTGACCTTTCCAAACTACCAATTGAATAGAACAATTTACATAAAGGTCCACACGATCATTGTGACATTGTGCAACTTCTACATAAATCAGACGTTTCTAATGACGTGACTTGGTTTAACCCATTTCCTCATAAATATTCATGATCTATAAATGAATGACTCGATGAATATTAATTTACTAAACTTAAAATTGCATAGGAAACAATGGATTTTTCTAATGTCATGCAGACTGTGTAGAATATGAGCTACAGTTTTGTTTGAGCAAATGTCATAGGGTTGAAAATTAGTGTAGATATATTTAGTAGTTGTAGTTTTATTTTCAGCTCTCTCAGTACTTTGATTTCGGACTCGATTTGACTGACCAATCATTGACCGACGGACTAATTCAAAGTACTGAAAAAATCATGGCTCGACCGGGGCTCGAATCCAGGGCCTCAGGACTACCGTTCCTGCGCTCTACCACTGAGCTATCGAGACACTCATATCTTATTGCCTATTGATTTATCACCAAATACCTGTACCCGGCTACACAAACAGAGCAGACCCAGATTAGACAGCTCCTATAGGAGTTTGCCAGTGCGTCAAAAAACTGTTTTCCAGTGCGTCAAAAAACTTTGCCAGTCACTGTTTGCCAGTGCGTCAAAAAAAATGTGTTTGTATGAAGTAAAGGTTTAAAATGTGTTAAATCTCCCCTTCCGTCTGTTTCAGCCCAGTCAGAAGATGAGAGAACTGTGACACTACAGGTAGATGGTGACGAATCCACACTTGAATTCATCAAGTCTCAAGAATTTCAGGTGAGACGTCAAAACTGATATGAAAAATTACTTTTGTGATAAAGTGTCCTTATGATTTATTCAATATCTTTGTACTAAATGAGCTGAGTCAAGACACCTGCACATATTCATCGTGCTCTCTCTCTCTCTCTCTCTCTCTCTCTCTCTCGCAAACATTTCAGTTGTTACCACTTCGCAGAAACGACGATATATTCATTATAGAACATGAAAAAAAAAGAAATCAAAGCGCTGATAGCACTGAGAGAACAAGGTTTTTAAAGTGATGACGTCGCATTTTAGCTCACCTGAGCACAACGTGCTCATGGTGAGCTTTTGTGATCGCCTTTTGTCCGTCGTGCGTGCATGCGTCCGTCGTCAACAATTTCTTTAAACAACATCTCCTTCTAAACTACTCACTGGATTTTGATAAAACATCACAGGAATGTTCATTATGGGGCCCTTTACCAAATTGAAATTATTCTGATCCATAAAAAAACATGGCTGCCAGGGGCGGGGCTTATTTGCCTTATATGTATATAGTGATATCTTTAAATGACATCTCCTCTGAAACTGCTGGACAGAATTTGATAAAAATTTACAGGGATCATCTCCTTCAAAACTACTGGCCAGATTTCAAAATGTTTTAATACAGACTGATGTTCCTTGGGTAATCGTATACTCAGGTGAGCGATCCGGGCCATCATGGCCCTCTTGTTTTTCTTTTTGCTTATCAAAGTAAATGTAATAAACGATTATCAAATTAATAACCCAATGTAATAGCCTTAACCATGCGTCAACACGGTCGTTAAAAGAAAATATGAGTGCATTATTCGTCTCAATGAACTGCTAACATTAAGCATATCTCCACTCTTACTCTCCCCTTTTCTCTTGTCTACCGTTTATAGGATACAACAAACTTTCATTATGTATGTTGTTGTTTTTTTATTTCATTTTATATACATATATACTAAATATAGGTAAATTAATGATATTCAATGTAACAAAAATATATGTATCTTATATTGTATAAATAATAAAAATTATTGTAAAAAAGTTCTCCCGGTGGGACTCGTATGGTGATTATTCTAACTTTTACACACTGCACCATTGGGCCGACTGTTGCATATATTTGAAATTTTATCTAAATTTCGCGGGAAAGGTTCAAAATATATCCGAATGAGATTTTTGCTATTGCGCACTTTCTTTTTTCATTACAGTTACATTACACGTTTTCTCCAGCAACGATTATCAACTCATCTCATTTTAATTCACTTTCGACTTCCATAACGCAATCGTTCTGAAATAAGCATGAAAAATATCATCAATTAGTAATAAGACAGAAACACAATTTGGAACTTTTTCTCCTCGTAGTAAAAAGTTAAAAAAAAAGGGGGGGTCGATGTCTAAAAATAGCAACGAAACGTTGTGCGATGCAGAAATATGTTCTACCATAGATAAGTGTTGCAAGCTACCCTGTTCAAAAATAAATAATACGTTTTTGATCAGTCCCTTATCTTAATCATTAGGACGCATTGGTGCATTCACAGAATATAGAGTCGTCAGAGCCAAACGCCTGAGTGATTTAGACAAAAATAGGAAAATGTGTGACATAACACTCTATTTTACATTTAGTCTACTTAGCTGACAGTGTCCTTCTCTTGTAACCATGGTAGAAATGTATATAATATAGACTGATACATTTTTCTTGAGGCGTGCGTACATCATTTCATGTTACTCTCTAGCATTTTTAGTTCACAACTAGATCTTTTAAAAACAAAAAAGGAAACCTCAAGTTTGCAACTATTCATGCTGACTAGACGGAAGACACAACCATTAATTACCATATATAGTAAAGTATTTTTTTTTATTTACCATCACTAGGTTCAATCAGTAATTATTAGAGATGGGCGGGCATGATTATCGGTAATAATCATCGTGTCTGTCCTTTATCTAGATTGTGATTACATCCTTAGCTGGTACGTATAATACTATCAAACAATGTCTGGGTCAGCTAATATAAAATTATCATCCTTGTTGTGGTTATTACTAGTATTATATTTATTACTAGAGAAAGTCCCGCGAATTTTACTGTTTGGATTCGTCTGAACAGATGAGCTATATCATGCCTAACCACAGTTTCATATAAATACACCGTCCCTTGATGGCGCTTGACGGTAAAGCCGATGATTGTTGGTTCGATCCCCACTGGGGTCGGACCCGGTCTCCGTGATGAATGGCTTACAATTTCTTTTTGATGGTTATTCATCTTGTTATTGACGATGTACAATATTGTATAAGTCAAAAGAAATAAAGAAAGATAATCATCTTCCATCGCTGCACTTAGTTAATTACAGAGATGCGTGCTAAAGTTTCTGTACTGTCAGAATCCTGGGGAAAAGTTATTAGGTGAACTGGCCATCTGATAGCCTTTGGTGGCATAAAATGGTATAAAATAGTTCAAATAAAATCAAATAACAAAGTTTAACACACAAAAAGAAGATAAAACCAAAAAGGAATAATTGCTGTCGCATGTTTAAAGGTGTGTGTGTTTAATTTCACAGGGGAGGATAATAGTTGCATCATTTGAATATATATGTTGGTCGGAATGATAACTGTAAATGCTGCGAACAATAATAGTTTTATTGCGACCTGCAAAGCAAAATCAAATACATTCTACAAGAATGACAAACGAATTGAAAAAAAACAACAACAATCGATTTAAACAGCCGAAACGAGGTAGAGATATCGATGCAATTTTCCCGAAGCTTTTATATAAGACCTGGGTAAGTTGCTAGCTGCTTTGGGTAACAATCTCTACTGAGGTCAGCTCCGGTTATTTATTTATTTATTTATTTATTTATTTATTTATTTATTTATTTATTTATTTATTTATTATTTTCGTATTGGCCTCCGCTGAATTCTACCCAGGCCTTACATAAAAGCTTTGTGAAATATGCACCGATTTATGATGCACACTTAAAAAAAAACTCGCAGACACAGCAAGTAGATATGGTTTTCTTTCCTCTCTTTCACCTTCTTTATACGTACTCTGTTACCCATTGTATCATCACTGGCCAAATCTGTGTCTGAAAGACTTCGGAACACAATTGCATCAATCTTTTCCAGGGCAAATCTATTAAAAAGCATTGTCCAACGCCCTTCTGCGGCATGCTTTCGGCCGCCATGCTTTTGTTTCGAGCGCACGCTTGAACTTTTCCGGTGTCGAGTCAAAATATCACCTCGCTAAACTATCCACATAACATAATAAAGTTACCACTACATAACAAAGTTTGCTCATAACATAATGACGTCACCACAGAATAAAAAAAGTTTCTACAGAATGTAATAAAGATAAATAATCCACATGATATAATAAATTATGCACATAAAGTAAATGTAAAACACATGATATAAATATTATGTGACATAATATAATAAATGGTGCACAAAATAGCATAAATGATGTACATCATATGATAAGAATGTGCATAATACAATAAGCTGCCTACACGTATAAAGATGTAACTGCATGATATAATAAGCTGCCTACACGATATAAAATGAATGCATATAAATAAGCTGCCTACAGATATAAAGATGTAACTGCATGATATAATAAGCTGCCTACACGATATAAAGATGTAACTGCATGATATAATAAGCTGCCTACACGATATAAAGATGTAACTGCATGATATAATAAGCTGCCTACACGATATAAAGATGTAACTGCATGATATAATAAGCTGCAAAGATGTAACTGCATGATATAATAAGCTGCCTACACGATATAAAGATGTAACTGCATGATATAATAAGCTGCCTACACGATATAAAGATGTAACTGCATGATATAATAAGCTGCCTACACGATATAAAGATGTAACTGCATGATATAATAAGCTGCCTACATGATATAAAGATGTAACTGCATGATATAATAAGCTGCCTACACGATATAAAGATGTAACTGTATGATACAATAAGCTGCCTACACGATATAAAGATGTAACTGCATGATATAATAAGCTGCCTAAACGATATAAAGATGTAACTGCATGATATAATAAGCTGCCTACACGATATAAAGATGTAACTGCATGATATAATAAGCTGCCTACACGATATAAAGATGTAACTGCATGATATAATAAGCTGCCTACACGATATAAAGATGTAACTGCATGATATAATAAGCTGCCTACACGATATAAAGATGTAACTGCATGATATAATAAAATGTGTCAAAATATAACGATAACTACAGAACATTAACACGTTTCCACAACATATAAAAATCTGGGCACGCAATGTAATAAGAAATAAACGTAATAACACATTAAGATGACCACTTAAGACAGTGCCGGCGTTCCATACAGCTGACCACTCCAATAAACTTGTTCTGTTTTGCTTTTTCCTCATGACTCTTAACTTAAGTACATAAATAATTCATTTTCGATTAAGGAACGAAATAGAAAATAATAACATTGAATCGAGTATGAATGACGCCAATTGTCCCATTTGATATTGCACACAGCTATGAAGTGTCTTAGCTAGGACCATATACCATGCTTTTCTCGCGTGCCTTATTATGCTAACGCACGCCAGACAACAGCGTCTTCCTTCCAAGCATCAAACGCCACACAACAAAATTCGAAACATAGTTTAGATAACTGTAAAATATAATTAATAGGACCCGTGTAGTTAAAATAGGGACACAAAACCAATTTCTCTCAACACTCTTTTTACATGGCTGCGAGGCTAGTCGAGGTTCCCCCAGAAGAGTAGACATATTTCCGAACATTGCGAAGAACCTACTATACTGTAACGTGTATATGCTCGGAAAATGATTAAAAGTTTTGTTCGGCTATCTAGCTGAGCTAGTAGATGATGATTAAACATAAAAATCAACCTGTTCTTAATATAAACATATATTTTTTCTCGGACCTATCTTGACCGTCTCATTCAAATGATTATGAAATGATTGGATGGACAATAATCAAGAAAAATTAAGCTGATATATATTGAATTTTCCTTGGGGACGAACCTGTCCTATGATTATGAGACAAAAGATATAATATATACACAAAAAGTAACTATGATCTATGTTTGATGCTATATCGGCAATTTACGTTGCCGAACCCTATAGCGATGCCTGACCTATGTGACCAGATCGGCGTCTTATCTGAACCGTATCCCTTGCTTTTGCCAGCAAGAACCTTAAGATGAGCAACAACTATATATAACAAAGTCTCGCACTGATCACCGTGCATCAACCGGTCAGATAGCCACCAGCTCAATACCCTTAACGCTCATGCACGGAAATACGCTTTACAATATACATGTATTACGGTTCAAGACAGCAACAAAGACTACTAAGATAGAACAAGTCCACTATTTACTCTTTGTGCTGACTCTACTAAGATACTTTTTAACGACTGCCTTTCAACCCAGGGTTTTGGTTCTTTTCACTAGAGATGTTTACTCCTCGGCGACCACGAGCAGAATGATAAATTGATTGATTGAAAGTGTTTGTTGTAACTCGCACCTTGAGCTTAGTTTCCCTTGGTTTAAAAGGTGATTATATTGCGTTATTGATGTTTGTATAAAAAATGATGATTATGTTTCAAAAACAGGAGTTTATAATGTGTTAATTATATATTTCATATAAAAGGATGATATCATATGATAAATTTAAAAGGAAACCGCGCTATTTATATGCTTTTAGGAAAGGTCTAAGACTTTCTATGACTGTTATACCGTTGTCGTCACGACAAGGCATTGACGAACGGAAAGACAAGTGTATGTGTTATTCCCGTCATAATTCTAATATATTGGATCTAAATATCATTGCCTAAAGACCAAAACAAATCTATTTAAATAATCTAAATAATGAATTAGACTTTTTCCATCTACTGCTTTTATCAATAATAAAGAAATATGTCATCAGTTAAAACTTATCAAAGTTCTGAAAGTACGAAGGTATAATCGTTACAATACCAAACGGTGTTCCCCAGAAATGTTACTATTTTTAAATTAATCCAACCATAAATTCTAGCAAACTGTGCAATTTTAAACACAAATAACACAATTACTGAATGGTTGCTGAATAACCGTGATATTCTGTATACAAATTGATGCTTCGTAACGGTGCCAAATCCGACACAAAAATCAGCTCGTTTTTTTTAGTATTTTTAGATTATCTATTACCTATATATATATGTATATATTTACTGAGATTTCTGTTCCAAAACACACGAGATTTACGAAATGAACCTTTCTCGTAAAGTTTATAATTATTCTTGAACGTACTACAACCATGAAAGTTTTATTCGAGAGCGCGCATTACACGTCTTGTTTTACTATGTTAGCTTTCTATGTAAGGTATCCCATGTTTGACTCATACCTCATTGATAATAATACAAATACAAACCGAGGTACGATATTTTACCTCACAACGTGAGGTATACAGAAGAACACTCTCACCGCCTTCATACATATGTATAAACAGGCATATACACACAAAAAAGACTGCACAAAAACGTGAAAATTCGTGATGTTGCATTTTGACATGCAAGTTTGCATTCTTAATTTTTTTTATACATTTGATACATTTACAACATTTTTATAAACATTATCGAGTAATAGGATTAAACCCGGATTTATATTGTGATGATCGAACTTTGATCGAGTGCATATGCATCATTTACCTTTTAAAAACATTTACTCATTTCCTCCATACTAAGTGTGAAAATCAACTTTACCCCTTACGACAATATATACAAACGACTTCAAAAATCATCTAGCGACAGTCGTGCTGGCAAGTAAATTACAATTCCTGAAACCTGATTTGTTTTCTAATTACCTTGTTTGATCAATAATGAATGTTTAGTTGGAATATTTGCCCTGCTAACATTGATATGCTGGCATAACTGTAGACAAAATTTTAGGAAAATGCAAAAGCACCGACACAGAAAACCCCTCTAGATTATTTAGTAATAAATGTGTATTTCAGAATTATAAAAGAAATTAAATTCAGGTTATTGTTAAAGCCACGCAATGTTTGGAAACCTGAAAAAAGGGAGGAATGAAGCCAGACGCCTATGTTTTTCAAAAGCCTATGACGCCTCGCAAGCTCAAACAATCCAATGATATGCGTTATTTGAGTATGCAGTCTTAAACCAAGGTCCAGTCGGGTTTAGACTTGATATTATAATCATACTGGTAAACAAAATCTAAAGTCTGCTTCCAGTGTGTATCTCTATAATGTCTCTTCCTTGATGGATAATTTTCAAAATGAAAACCAAATGGAAACGTTTTAGAATTAATTATTTTAATTATAAATTTACTATTTGATTATTCAGGCACAAATGCTCGGAACAAAATATCTGCTTGACATCTGGCCTTTTGCTTATGACAGAAATTCTTGAAAAGACCTGACTCAAATGGTATTATCAACAATGAAAACATCAAACAACACAATTGCTCTTTCTCTATGACGCATTTATTCAACAATAAAACTGACTAATTGGTGCCCTATATGTTCCTATACCAAATTTCAGCGACAAAGACCATGACATACTGAAACCGTATCTGGCACTGTCGCTATAAAAAGTTTTATTTCTGTCCATTTCTCCACAGGACCGGCTCGAGTGTTCCATTGATGGCTACATAGTCGTCTACTCCGTTAACGATCGACGCTCGTTTGACAGAGCCATCCAGTTGTTGACGCAGATTCGGGAGGAAGAAGGGCCTAATAAAGCAATCATTCTCGCTGCCAACAAATCAGATATTGTCCGCAAGAGGACAATTAATACCGAAGGTATGTATTTATATAAAATCATGAAGTCAAGTTTGTTTTTGCTTAAGCTTAACACCTCGTCGATATTTTCTTGTTATTATTGAGAAATTATTCCACCGGAGAAAATAAACAGGAGTGTGCTTCAGTGAGTAAATTGGTCATTAATATTTTTATATTTGTTGCTAGGTTTCGGATCACTGCCAAGGTTAAGTGTCATGTCGCAATATTTTTATTTCCATGAAATAAATGAATCATAATAATAAAAAATAATAACACCATACTCTACTAGTTGTGAAACCTCTTTTGCTCATTACATATATAATAAATTATCCTATTTAAATAACATGAATTGAAATTCTGAAAAACGAAATTAACAATATGTGTTGTTAGAGTGATTATGAGTAAAACAAATAGCTTATTTTTATAAAAAAAAGTTTTAGTTGAGAAATATTACTGTTTTAATACAGATACGTTAATTATACAGAAGTGTATTTTTTCTCGTATTAAAACAACACTATTAATTCAAACATTTTATTTGTTTTAACAATATCAGAAGTTAAAAGAATGCAAACATGCTTGTAATCATTTCTATTATCTTTCTATTGAATATTTATACAATGTAGCATGTGCAGATTCAAAACTTCGTCCGCCAACAGATTGTGAGCGCCGAGCGGGTGTCCATCCCACACCCAAGTTTATGTAGTCCTGGTGAATTACAAACAGAGACGTAATATACATTGACAAAGATTGGTGTAACTTAGATTTAACCAGACGAACATTATGTATGAAAAACGCATGCCACTGTGTCTTTGACAGTCAAATCTTCGACTGTCAGATAGGATATAATACCAAGCAAATGAGCATCATCTGGCAGCGTCTATTCAACACGACTGGTTTAGCTGTTATAACAACGACAGCGTTTATTTCAAGCCATATCTTCCCTCTAAATCAAAAACAACTCGAGATTCTTTTCTAAATAACGGTATTGTGTTCGAAAATAATATACAATGTAATTATCCATGGCACGAAAGCATATTCTCCTATAATTTAAGATGAATGTTAATTTCACGGCGTTGTCAGCAAAAGGAAGAAGAAGCCACTTCGAGTTAATTAATTTGAGCCTCCTTCGCCATTTTGATATATTCGTACGTCATCTGACGTCACACCATTGCAGTGTTGTTATTTTTGTTTGAAAGTGTTTCAATCAAAGCGGCGTCCAGCTAATTTAAAATGTAGGAAAATCTCAAGCCAGCTTGGAGACTTCAGTAAATGTAAATACTACGAGTGACCGGTATTCAAACTCACAATGCTGAGGGTTATTTTATTATCTTTTAATGGTTCAGGAATAATACCTTCCCATTCGCCCTCGAATTTTTTTTTTTTTTTTTTTTTTTGTAGATAAAGAAGATGAAGAAACTTAAGTATAATGAAATGTTTCATAACGATGTGAACTAGAAAAATATCTTTAAAAAAAATTTCGGCGTATGAATAAAAAGAAAGATATGAATATTAAAGAAAGTAAAAGTGTTATAGTATATTTGATATACGAGTAATGCTGATAACTTTTAATTGGTCTGTATTTTAAAAACGAAACCATTTGTCGCTAAATTTGGGAAATGCAATAAATATGAAAGGGGAAAAAAGTAATATAAGCGAAACTTACAAAAGAAAATCCGTCAGTGGGAATCGATCTCGGGATTCTTTAGTTTAGCAGACGAGCAGTTAACAATTGCGTTACGGAGGCTGTGGCTATATACAGATTATACACTGCGAGTTTTTGTGATTTAGAGGGACGAGACCACTACCATGGTTAACTACGTTTGCTAAAGACTCACAAGTGTTTGCTTTTTCAAATGGGTGTTTTTATTTTTGAATTTTTCGACCTTTACCTTTAAATAGGTAGATTGGTATTAGCCATTTGGCAATCATGCAGAAAGATATGCACCCTGAAACTCCAATTTCATGATGGAATATCCTAAAATAATTTATACAAGCCTTTGAAACGAGAGCTTTTTCGAACTCTTCGGTTGTTAACCAAGATAAGATGGGTTCAAGAAATCGGTCAAAATCCATTTAATACAGCTTACTCCGAAAAAGGGCCGATAATATTCAATATTTAATTTTGACTAAAGATAATATAAAAGTGTTCGTACACAAATTCAGTTCAGTTCAATACAACAAGCAGCGAAATTATCAATGATATAGTTGCTTATATTTTTTATTACTCGAAGCCATCATGACATTAGATTAATTAACTAGAGGCAATAAAATAGTTCTAACATGTCATCCTATCTTTGGAGATACTGATTCACGCAGCCTTCGATTGTCATTTATTGGCTCCACTGGCTTGAAACTGACTGAATCTGGTTATTTCATTTCTGGGTTTCGACGTCTACCAGATATTCGCGTAAAACGTTAATTCTAATGGGGGGAAACTCTTGTCAGTGCAAACTAGCGCTGACAAATTTCTGAATATAGCGTATACACTCACCCTGGTTGCAATTCAGATACGATCTTGCGCTATTTTTACACTATTGTGAAAATTAGGGACCGAATAACTGTATTCCGGGTTTAAAGTCAGCCTAAATTTGTAGTAAACTCTTCATTTTGTCAAATTATACATGGTAAAATAAATAACAGAAGGGCATTCTAAATAAATAAATAGGTGATAAATTTAAATTTCAAAGCTTCTGGTTGGCAAACATTTAGAGCGACTTCTGTTTTGCCATTCGTATTTTATAGCAACATCTAAATACTTGCTGTTTGGTTTGACATCTTGATATTTCATAAAACAGTGCATTTGCAATGTTTTGTAAAGTCTTATAAATACGATCTCAAAATCAATACTTCAGTAGTTTAATTGGAAACACGATGAAACTTTTGAATTTAGAGATTAAACGAATGTTCTAGCGATTTGAATGTTTATCTTTAAGTTTTAGTCTAATGTAAAAAAGAAATAATAAAAGAAAATGATACAGTTTACGCAAGTTGTATCAAGAATCCCGTATATTAATGCTTCTCTATTAACATTTTGAAAGTCCTACTTATGTATCTTCTTGTAAGAGGGTTGTTGCGGTGGTCATATGTGTAGCCCTGTATTTACTAAGGGAATTTAATAAACATTTTGAAATGTATTCATGTATACCAAGATACTTTTACAACGTATGGATAATGTATATGTGTGGAGGATGTCATTACTATTTACTGTTTAGAGTATATTCTCCATGTGTGTGTGTGTGTGTGTTAAAAGTAGCCTCGAAACAAACTAATAACTATTGTTTTCACCCCATGTTGTCATGTATATAACCTGAGAGTAGATTGATTATTCTTACTTGTAATTAGTAGAAATACAGGCAGAGCTATATTTACCGAGGTTATTGTTGTATAGAAGATTATCTGATGATGTAAAGCAGCCAATTGAGAAATGTAATTAATACAGATATGCTAACAAATTGGAAAATAACGCTCGTGAAATACACTTATTGGATTCCTTCCTAATGTCACGTGCCCATTAGAATGAGGTTCACGACGTTTATTTGTGTGCTTCTGTTTTAACTAGATTTTAGAGCATTTAATGATGATAATTATAAACGAGGCATGATGTTAACGGAAAATGAAATTACCAACCGCACTAACTGGTTAATGTCTGAGTATACGGCCGTAACAAGTTTGTATATAAAGGAGATAACAACCCATGCCTGATAAAATTTACCAGCTTATCTCAGTAAGATGAGAAAATCAATACAATATGACAAAATTTGCCATGTTTCTACCAAGGAGCCTCGTGTCTAATTAAAAATGTTTGCATTAAGCCTTTAGAGCAGCTTTGTATAGCTTTTTTTAACCACACACGTGAAAAATAGGATCATTTAGTCACAGATGTGAATGAAGGGATTTAATGTATATGGTGGCTATTTCTGCCACATCGCGTCACGGCGGTGCGATATATACATTTTTGTCGTTGTTTCGCCGTTCTCTTATTGGACGCTCGGTCGCGACAGCACGCCGACACGACAAAAATGAGAGCGTCAACGTTCTCGCATTTAATTATCGTGTCTTGCAACCGCTCGTTTGATAGGCGCCGTCGCGAGGACACGACAAAAACGTAATTTCCGCGATGTTACGCCGTCATGACGGCGTTCTTTTTGACATGGGAGAAATCAACCACTAGAATTTTTTTTTTTTTTTGATGACACGAAATTGCCATTGCAATATCCAAAATTTGCATATTTACAACTGAATCTAGGACTAAGCCGGTATGCAATTAGGTTCGTTGTATGCTTACCTATTTGCAAAACTTTTAAAAGAAATGTGTAATTATAGCGACAAAGAAGTTTCGTATCTATGTCTTGCTTCTGCTGTTGAATAATAATCAATATTGTTTGTTTCTTTTGGGTATAATGTCCCAACTACAATATTTTAGTCATTTTGGGGACTTACAATAATCATTAAAAGCTTATAAGTCAGAATACATGTATTGACACAGTACAGTTATACTCCTGTTCATGCTTAACAACAATTTTTATGTGCATGTAAAATTTTAGCTGACAAGCTGAATATAATACTTTTAAACATAATTAATAAATCATGAAAATAATGATACTGAATGCTTTCATTCTGGCACAATTTGTTTGGCGTTACTGACATTCGTTTTCTATGTTGCGGATATTGACATAGACATTCTAGTTTTTCTGTCCAGATTGATGCCCAAAGGCCTAATTGCTCATTCTACATATCAGTCGTTCACTGCACCTGATTTCTATGCATATAAGATGGTTGGCTGCTTCTTTTGGCGCTATCAGTATTCAAGCGCAGTCGTTTTACGATAAATCGGAATGAAATTACCGTGATAAAGCAAATAAGTCAAATACGACACTAGTTTACCGGTAGCTTTTTATCTTTGTGCGCATAAATATTGGATGTCGAAGGAATTGCGAAAAGTTTACGTGTTTATTTTATTCCAAGGATGTTTTACATGGAATCGTAATTGCGCATATCGCATGACTGGAATAAACATTAGATCATCAGAGAAGCATTTGGAACATTTCACTCCGAAATGAGACGTAACTATACGTAAATCAACGAGCACTTCCCGAACACCTAATCTACATGCTGGTGTAAAATTTCACACATTGTTCAATGGGAAATAAACAAAAAATATTGCCGTTCCTCTGGTGAAAAAGTCTATTGTTACAAATGGGAAAGGTTAGGAGAGACAATAAATTCATGACTTAAATTCTAAACAAGAAGGTAATATTGTACATAATGTATGGTATTAATACAATTAATATTGTACATGTATATAACGTAACTTTGGACAGGAGAAGGAAGTGATATGCTGTGAGTTTTAAGATGAAAAAAAAATGTTGGGCTGCAAACAAGATTGCCGTAAATTAGTTATATTGAACTTCATCGTCGCAGGTATAGTTGACATATCTGGTGACATTTGCTGCATATCTTACAAATCAGTTGCATGCAAATTGTGGAGGAAAACATATGCGGGCTATATGTCATACGAATATGTCTATTGTCAATGCTCACCGTATGATTTACTCAATACCATAAAAATTACTCATTCGATATACTAGAATAGTATTTACCTTACTCTGTCGGAGATTACAATTTGTCCATGATTTTGGTTACATTTGCATTTCCGAAAAGTTAGTATTTATATCGTACGTGTCAATGAGATGAGTAAATTCGTGTTTTTTTTTTTTTTTTTTTTTTTTTTTTTTTTTTTTTTTTTTATCGGAAATGAAGATGTCCTACGAGTTTATACAGAATGCCTACGGTTATAATCCGTGGGTACCCGACTATGACTAACCTACAGAGAACTGCATAATATATCTTATATTTATCTTACAGATGGACGGACGGCCGCGGACAAGTACGGATGTAAATACATCGAGACCTCGGCCGCGCTTAACCACAAAGTGGACGATCTTCTAGTTGGGACTTTAAAGCAGATACTGTTGAAGTTGTACGCGGCAGTGGCCGAAGGTCCAGACAAGGTCCCTGGTGATCAAACAAACTCCAAGAGAAGAAATAGTTCTTTCAAGAAAACGAAACATTTTCTCGAAAAGTTATTCCTCCGGAGTTCGTTCAAAAAAGAAAAAAAGACGGAGAATTTGTATGTGGAATAACTATTTGATTGTTGGTAGATATGACCAAATTTCATTTGATTTATTTTTAGCACTGGAAATATATAAGAAAAAACAGCGTATCCCAAATACCAAGACACAATTGTAAATCATAGTTAACAGTCACCTGTGGCCAATCAGAAGCTCTGACTTTTTTTCTGCGATTTATTTCAATAGAACACCTTTCCATATTCTATTTAACCATGTACAAAACAGATCGATCTACTTGACAAAATCAAGTGTGTGTGTGTGTGTGTGTGTGTGTGTGTGTGTGTGTGTTTTCCACAAGTTTAAGGCGAAGGAAGAAATTTCTCCTGACAATAGAAGCCTTGGCTGGCTACGCTAGCCTCAATCTTTTAATGTGAAATGTTTTAATAGACTCTATCTTGTACATACCGGTAAAGTATGTGAAAACTCTGTAGCTTAATCATATTTATTCTTTGTTTGTTTTTACACGTTTTTATACGTGTGTCATTTTATGTCGCTATATTTGAAGCGGTGATGGTCATATAGATATAGTTGCCCTTGTCCGTCTGTCTTTTCTTTCGTTCGCCCTTTGATCCGCAACAAACACGCATATCTCGGACAGTGTTTGTTAAAACATTACAGGATGATTCATTCTGATTTAGAGATATATGCTCAGGGTTTCATTTCCTTTATTTAATTTAATCATGACAAACTTATGGTCCCTGAATTTGCGCAAAAATGTGATACTGTAACATGACATTTTGTGGCATGAACAACTTCAAATGTATTTATTCTGGATTGAT
Source organism: Solen grandis (assembly GCA_021229015.1). NCBI lineage: Eukaryota > Metazoa > Mollusca > Bivalvia > Adapedonta > Solenidae > Solen > Solen grandis. The sequence goes on along the minus strand of CM037780.1, from coordinate 73,292,578 downwards.
AAAACTTCATAACAATTCCCCTGGATGAGTTTGTCCAAGACTGGTGATCGTAACAATTTCCCTGGATGAGTTTGTCCAAGACTGGTGACATTGTACATGTACCCTGGATATGTAGTTGTGAACCTGGAATATCTTTTCAATTTTTTAATAGCCCGAGTTGCGGATCTTGACTTTTTGAAGATGTATCACTGGTTTATAGCAATTTGTTGTATAACTAAAAAGTCAGTATTTTATCAATTGATGTAACTTACAGGCATATTTCCAGCACAATGTGTAAATGTACACCGTTTTTCATTGGAATTCGTGATGTTTGAAGTAAGTTATGGACCTTGAATTTGTGAAAATGTATTTTCAGCTTCAAGGATATGGCATTTTACGACACGTTCAACCCAAATAGCATATTTCCAACATAGATATATAACGAAGTCAAAACAGAGTTATTTTATTTGACTTTGTTATCCAAATGTGGGGTCCACCAAGTACAGTGGAACACACTTCTAGTTCAACTTTAAAAAGGAAAACGAAATATTTACAAGAATGTGTTCTTAATAAATGATAACCAATATCTGCGATATTGTATGGACTCTTTATTGATTTTTAACGTATGAAACCTTCATTGAGACATACACTGGTAGATCGACAATATTAATTTCATTGGATATCCCAGTCACAGCAATTATTGCATATGTTTGGTTTATTAAAATCAAATCTCTCTTTTTTTCTTCAAATTTGGTTCTACATCTACCTGCCTTGAATTGTACCTAGAAAATAGATACATGATTTTAATATTTTGTTTGCCACAATTTTGGTGTCCATTGAAAGTAATGTAAAGTGATGGATATATTTGTTGTATGAAGTTGTATTTCTGTTGACAAGTTGTGTTTTAATTTTAATGTAGTATGTATTTGCTTGAAAAAAAAAATTTTGAACGGAATAATAATTCTTATGGTGACATATTTCTGCCAGTCATTACCACTTAGGCTTGTCGAAAATTTTCTGAAAAGGCCACATATTCAATTATTATCTTACAAATAGAAAATGTTCGTTTCATCCACTAACGTATCTTAAAATGATAAAAACTGTGTGCCACGTAGGTATCTTAACATGAAAAAAAATCGTTTGTTTACATTAGTTGAATTATGGGGATAACAGGCATTTTTTTTACATAAAACGATTCTGCATGTTGAAACCTTTTTTTATTATTCCCATGTCTCAGCTGACTAACTGATAATTGAATATGTGACATTTCTGGAAATGTTTCGATATTTAATAATGCAATGGGTTTCTGATGACAATATTACATGCATCTTTATTAACGTGTATAATTGATTTTGTTTGCACCAATTTCACCCCCACGCAACGTCTAATCCTATTAACCCTATATACTGTAGTCCATTGTCAAAGCCCAGTTTCTGTGTATATACAGAAAAAAAATCGCTATTACTACCACCATAGGTTCCAACGAAAATGTGTCTTATTACCAAGGTAGTCTTGATAGTGAATTTTACAATTATAGTCAAAGCAGGACTAAATAGTTTTGGTTCCAAAAAGAAGGGGTCTTAATAGCGAAGTGGTCTTAATTCCGAGATGGTCTTAGAGCGAGGTTTACGGTTACCTACAGTAATCCCAGGGGTAATATGTGGGGGCCTGTTCAGGTGCCAGTGAGAGTCGTTCAATTTTTTTTCCCTGAAGGGATGTCTCGTTTCTTTTCTAATTCTTTCTTTAAGCATTAAAGACACGAAGACTTTGGCAGACAAATGTACCGACAATATCAATTACTGTATTCCACCTCACCACTGTACGTCACCGAAATCGATTTATACCGAGTTAATCTTTCCCTCATATGATCAATTGCGCATCAATGGTATCACATAAGCCTGATCTCAGAAGCCAATCAACCTACCAATTATGTAAATCTCATTACAGGCATGAGGACAGCGACAGCAAACTGATCACCTGCGAGTTACTCGCAGGCTGATCTGGTTATGTGTTGCAAGTTTTTGCATGGGTCCTTGAGGGAAGGTTAACATCACTTAGAAATCAGTGCATTCAATTTGGTTCATATGATGTCCTGTTAGTCCGATAGACTGACATCATTGTGTTCGGGACCGCAGGTTCTTTGTTAAATCCCTGGGTCGGTCAGAATTATTTCCTCCGAAGAAATTTAGCTAGGTATGTAGGTATCAAAATTACAGAAAGAGACAAAAGTTATGAATTGGAAGACCTCAACAATAAAGTTTTAATGTCCTGAAACGGAATAACCCGAGAATATCCGAACTTAATAAATCATACTTGTTTATATGATGAACTCCTGTTTAACTTACGTTTTCAATTTTGAACTAGTTTAATTATATAGTACATTTATTTTATATATTTTACTATTTATACGAACAAAATATTACATCCGCAATAATTATATCAATTTTCACGTGATATCATTTCAGAGGATGTAAATTTTGATATTCTAAATATTCTAAAATGATCATTGTTCGACAGATGCCAATTAAAATCGACTTAGCCTGAAGCTCAAAAATGCGTCTGCGTTAATCGATGTATTACTGGTTATCAAATTTCAATATTAAACTAGATTTGCATACTGCAAATGCACCGGTTTTCGTGATGAGAAACAGTTTCAAACCTGATCAGCCAAGTTAAAATACCAGAAAAACAACAAAATGCAAAATGCTTTATATATCTTAGTGTTTTTCTTCATTGGTGAATTCGCTGTGACCAAAACTTAAATTAAAGGCATCTCGAAAGGAATGTGATGTCCCACTGAGCCAGGCCCCCAACTGCTGTGATCAGCTCTGTTAATATCTGGTCATCACTGCAGGGAGTCTTTAGCCATTACAGTAGCTTTGTGTGTAAAACCTCTGATGGGTTGATGCATAACAAAATTACCTGCTACAATGGAAGTGAGATAGTAGGCTAGTTTTACACATACATTCATGACCTGTTACATCCCAACCTAAAGAGCAAAGCTAGCAGAGCAGAGTTCTAATTATAGAACATAGGTATCCAGTGTTCTGTCAAATTTTCTCAGTTTTTATTCTGGGTCATGTATTTAAATTCTCTATAAATTCATCAATTCTCGACAGATTTGCGAAATTCTTTTTTTGTTGACGAGGTAAGACATTCTTTTTTCCAATGATGACAAAATATATCACACATTTAAACTTTAAAGGCTTTGAAATCAGTTCAAAGTAAGACCAAACTTCAAACTGCCACCAAACAACCAAATCAACCCCGATCTGAAAAAACTAAATTTCTTCAAAAAGTACTCTTTAGAGGCTTTTGATTTTACCCATATTCTTTCGATAAAATATTTTTAGATTTTGAGATATTTAAGGTCAAAGAAAAAACCAATAATCGCAATATGACCTTGACCTTTGCATTTTTTGAAATTTTGAAACTGTTAAGTCCCTTGAAACAACAAACAATACAATCTGTGAAAATTTCATAAAGATTGATTAAAAAATAATGGCAGAATCATCAAAAAACTAAAAAAATGCCTATTCTCGAAAAAAAAAATCCTCTAAATTTTAGTACACTTTGACCGCCTATTGAAAGCCATTTTATGCATTTTCTGAAATCGCCACCCCATATATTTTGTGCGCAAAGATCTTCAGAATCAATTTCAAAAAACAGAATGAGGATATCTAATCTCTAACAAAAATGGGCATGTTTTTCGTGGACACACCCTAATTTGCCAGATTTTTTCAAAGATTCAAACATTCAACCTCTTCTAGCTCAAAAGTTTCAAAGATATGGATATTGCCACTCATCATATTTAAAGGGGTAGTTGACAGAGAACAGAATGCAAAAAACTGCATACAAATAAAATGTCAAATGACAGAGTTATCGGCAATTATATGTTTTGATGCTAAACGCCACCTAGCGGCAAAACTTAGTACTAAAATAAAAAACAAACTTAATGGTGCACAACTTCAGATATATGTGAGTATGCAGCGAAATTTTCATATTTGTAGCACTTCTAATCACGCCGCAACAGCGGCCACAAAAACAGTGCAAAGAATAATAATAATGGAAAAAAAAAAAAAGGGAAAAAGAAACACAAGAAGAACAGTAGGTTTTCGCGGCTGCGTTGCAGTCCACGAAAACCTAATTATAAGTTCTCAAACACGAGGAAATAGTGTTTAACTGGTCACGTGATTTGTCTGTAATAGTGTAGAAAAGCTTTCGGATAATAAAAGGAAGAAAAGTAAAAATAAAAACTTCATTTTGTGAAACGGGTTGTTATTATGACGGAATTTTAAAAAGTGTTACATATGGGGATTTATCTGTGTGAGGTTTTTTCCCAGCCAATTTTGTTAACATTGTTACTTTTGATGCCGTTTTTATTAATGAAATCGATGATTCGAATACATTGTACTGAATATGTGATACTTAACCCATAACAAATCCGTTGATATTGTTTAACCATAAACTTCAGAAACAAATTAGTATCAATATTTCATAAGCAGATCACGTTTCTCAAATATTTGAATAGATTTAGGATAGGAAATGAACACTATATTGTTATTTGTTTTTTGTTGTTGTTCTCATTGAAATCATCGAGGGATCATGTAATGAATTCGAGACATCGTTGTACATTTTGAAATGACAGTATTGATCGTGGACCATTAAATACGGAATTTTATTAAATGAAATGTTTTGAAATCAGTGACAATCTCGTCGTTTGTTGATTGTAACTATACATATAACTAAGCATTTACGTCATATATCATACGCATGGCATATCTTCCATTAGTCATCTATAGTTCTTTTCTCCTCATTTGAATTATTCAATAATGGACCTCTAATTTTCAGTCCTTCTTAAAGTTGAAGGAACAAATGTGTACAGAATGACAAAAAAATAAATAAAATAAAGTACAGCAATCGAGATTTGTTTTGTTTTGTTTTTTTCAAACTTTTTTAAGAAACCGACACATTTCTTTACATATGTATACCCTTGATAATAATTAAATAAAACAAATTAATTTCTCACATCGGCATGCATAGTCCTTTCTCGGCCGCAAGAAATACCGTATATATCGCCAATTTCAACCGTCTACCCACTTTCACTTACATTAAGCTATTATATATAGTGATATAATGACCAAACTTACGCGCCAGACCCCTTTGGGCTGAGCATGCTAGCAATCCATCAATATCCGAAGTCTGTATTTTAGTTTGTCTGCATGTGTTAACTGTTTTTCAGTTATATGAGGAACTGCTGTGAGTGTTGCCTCGCCGTGACACCAAGCGCACAGCATTATCCCACACTAGGTCATGTTGATCTGACGGCGGGTCAACCACTCTTGAAACTACCCATTTATGATAAGTAACAAGCAATGACTTTAATTGGTCGTGGCTGAGGATCGAACCCGGTTACAAATGTTGTCGTTATAACCACTCGGTCACATTGACCTTTATTTTAAGCTAAGTATACGAATAAGAGAGTATTCTATTTCTAAATTACGATATATTATTTGGTAAATACACATTATGTCTTTTCCAGTGTTACAGATGTATCCAAACTGACTCACAGGTCATCCAATAGTTTCACTGAAATAATGTTAATAGATAGCCAATAAATGATCTTATTTACACAAAAGAACACGTGATACTGTTTGTGACTGTTTATGAACGGAAGACCTAGACCTAATTTGGAACGTCGGGGCATAGATTTTTAGTACCATCGAATGGATCGTATTTTCGAAATGTTATATTAAAGTATACTCGTAATAGATGAAGGAAAAGGTCGGCTAGTTAGAAACTGTGCTATCCTACATGTACAATGTACTTATTTGGTATTTATTATAAGTGGTTTGTGCATTGATAAATAGAGTTCGCCTTTTCCAGTTCAGTAAATATGAATCCAAAATGGCAGTCAAGGGGGCAACGTAGAAAATATGAAAAGAAGAAGAAGGGAAAAAGCTTCGGTAGAACAGCTGTTAAAGGTCTGCAAGTGGAAACGTCCTGGAAAGACACCGTTTTGAGTAATAGTTTTAGTTAACAGTATCCGTTACGAGTAAAAACTGATGAATCATCACTCAAATGTTATTCAATATATTTATTATGGCTGTTATTGCTGGCTTTGATGTTTTGTTGATTTTGAGTATAGTTTTTTTCGGCCGTTGGCTGTTTGTTTTCACCTGAATTTCCTGTCTAAATTTAAAGGTGAAGGTCACTAAACAGCTGATGAATACTGTAAGTTTTGATTGATCGACTTAAAAATCGAAAGTATCCTTCCGGAAAAGAGAAATGAAAAGCGCATGTAGCATTTGAAACATTCAGACCCCTTTCTACCCTGGAAATCGCACATTCCAAAGGGACGTATTATGTTGTGAACTGGTTGTTCGTCTGTCCGATCGTCAGCAATTTCATATCCGCTCTATATATTTTTAACGCTTGAAAGACATCATGATACATGGGTCAAATATCCTCTCATCAAGATGCAGAATAAACACTAAATATAATTAATACACCAGGGTCGTGCATCCTTTTTAAGATACTTCTTGTTACGGATGGATGTGGACTACTAGTGCATAGACCCCGACCTAGATGGCTTAATCCGAGCATAGGGACGGGTATGGTTAAAAAAGACCTACGTGCATGTACAGCAGAATTTTTTTCTAATCACACAGGAGCAGCCCTACCAGACCGAGATTGAAGGGGTGTGGCAAACTTCACGTATTGATCTCCCTTGTACGCTCACGTAAACTGTAAAGGGGGGTATTTACTGCGTTGAGTGGATATATAACGAGTCCGAAGAAAGTTTAATAATGGGTAATTTCCTACAAGGGTAATGGATTTTTAAGTGAATTTGTGTGTGTAGGCTTTTAAGGTTGTTTTTTTTTTTTGTTTTTTTGTTTTTGTTTTAATCTATAGGGAAAAACCAAAACGCTTACAGTAACACTTTTCCTAAGTTGGTCCTAATTTATTCTTTACGGTCATGTAAATACGTGCGCCAGAAGGAATACAATCAAAAGACGGGAAGCAGTCAAAGATATACACAGAAAGCATTTTCAATTTTTTGGCAGAGAAAACGATTGCTACCAAGTCTGTGTTAAAGATTAATACCCTGTGAGATTTCCGCCGCAGAAGTATTATTTATAAGAACTTCTCGAGAAATACAACGGATATATGCGGGTAAGTTGACTGCCAAGTTTATACTTGTATTGGAGGATATGATGCATGGTAGACTGGTAGCATACCGCCATTCCCATCGACATACTGCTCCTTTAAAATCAACATTTATCATAAACAACAGGTTTGACTTCCGCCACCGGGAAATTTGGAAAAATGACCTTCCCAGGTCCTATTAATATTTAAGGCAGTTGCAAGTGGTAGAAGACATGAAAGCCAAAGTGATGTGGAGGTGAGTTATTTAATATATAGAAGTAACAATATGAGCGTTGACGTGAAATGATTTTTTAAACAGGTTCTATATATGTATATATCCGTTTTAGATGACCTAGTCTGTTTGCGACTATTTGTTAGTGTTGCCTTACTGCGTACAAAAATGACATGATACGACAAACAGTCTTCACATTAACCCGACAATGTGCTATGAAACTATTGGTATAAACGAGAATTGTGTGCAGAGGTTCATTACTAGTATGTCCATCCTGAAAGTCAGATCGCGGGTTCGACCCTGGCCAGGACAAAAAAAGTCGTTATGAATAACAATGATAGGGCTGCATTGAATCGACATGTAGGATAGTTCCCGGACTGGTTGCCCCGGTACATGGCACTCAAAATTTACCGCAGTAAAGCAGCACCATAGTGATCCTTTTCCTATCGAAAACTGTTATTTCGAAGAATTGTGCGAGATGTCCGGAATGCACCATATTTATCAAAATGGTGCCAGTTTCAGGTTAAAGCTAAGCAAGTGAACAAACAATATGATACTGTATAACAGGTGTACTCTTTTTTTTTCATCCTTGATTCTTCAATATAACAGGATAGAACAGAAATAATGTACTGCAGCTTTGATTATCTTTTAATAATAATAAAAAATGAAAATAAAGATTGAAAACCACGCAGTAAGATTGTGTACTCTGAACCTCAAATAATCAGTATAACTATATTAATGTTAATATTCGCTAAATTGCTATCATATCTTTATGCCATATCTATAAAAAGGAACCGGTGGCCGATTGGTTAGAGAGTCCGCCTCGGAAGCTGGAAGGAATGGGTTCGATCCCCGACCGCGACATACCAAACTCATTAAAAATGGTACTTCGGCATATATACAGGGTAGTTACATATATATCTGTCTCAAGTTGACATAGTCTCCAAATGATTGAAATATTGTCGGTGGACAGCAAACAAACACAACTACTAATATCAAGAGTTTAATCTATCTATTTATAATTCCTAAACATTAACCGTAAATTCGTATTCATAAACCAGTGTTTGTAAGCATTTTTAAACGTCACAGCAATATCGAACGTACACGCAGGAAGTCTTAGATTATTTTTTTTTTTTCATATTTCAACATAAACAAGTTTCTTCATTTTACACTTGGCCTACAGACCTTACCAGTCCATAAGCTTTCCAAAGATAAACGTATTGTCTCTCGGAACGTTTTACTTATTGAGAACATTCTAACAATATTTTCCAAGCAATGCATTCAAACGGACATACACAATTTCCCATTTACTTACATATACAATAGGTAGGAAGTTGCTTTGGGTTTATATGAGTTTTGTGACCAAACCAGTCATTCAGTAAAAACGGGTGTTCTGATCAGATTCAAGAGATGCGGGGTGTTTACATACTGTTTAGGTATACATAAGTAATACGACCAAAAGTACCATGCTATGGTGGCATATTTCTGCCAGCCACTTATCCACTTAGCTATGTCGAAACTTTTCTGAACAATTGTCACATATTCAGTTATTATCTGGCAAGTAGAAAACCTTCGTGTTATCCTCTTAGGTATCTTAACATAACAAAACTGCCTGGTAGTGCCCACTACTGCCAGCCATATATTCACTTAAGATAACTTGATATCTCCTATTTTTTCAAGATAGTCAGTTAATTTATGTGGATAACAAGCATTTTTTCACATCATTATCTGGAAAAAAAGCAAGATATCCAGTTAACCTAAGTGAATATGTGATTGGCAGTAGTGGGCACTAACAGACAGTTTAGTCCTGTTAAGATACCTAAGTGAATAACTTGAAAATTTTCTACTTGCCAGATAATAACTGAATATGTGGCACATTTTCAGAAAAGTTTCGACATAGCTAAGTGGATAAGTGGCTGGCAGAAATATGCCACCATACCATGCCTATACGTTATGCCTATACGATAAAGGATTTACTAGGTCCTAGATACTTCCGATTGCAGAGTTTTGGATGATTAAAACAGCGAAACTAAGGGTAGTTAATGTAAACGCTTAATAATATAGAACAGAACAGAACATACTTTTATTGTATATAACTTGAACAACATCCGTCCATCGTTATACAGAGACAAATAAATATACATGCACGAAACGGCAATGCGAGAGTGAAGATAACATGACAGAATACAACAGATCAATACATATGTTTAAATATAATTTATAAATTTTAATTTATAATTCTAATTTTCCGTAAAATGCGAATGGTTTGTCAACAATTCAATTAAAGGTTACAAAAATCTAAGCTTGTACAATTTTCCTTTTTATAAAATCTTTAAATATCAATTTTAAATTTGTAAGATGAACAGCAAATAACAAAATTGTATTCATCTTCTACATCATTTGTGGAACATAAAATACATTTCCTTTCCTTTCGTTTCTTTGTATGTTATTAAATCTACCAGATTCTATGTTCAGCTGATGGGATGAGAGTATTAATCTTTCTTTATACATATAGACTGAATTCCTTGATTCTATATCATTATACCAACTTCCAATATACATATCTATCATTCTATTTTTGAATACCTTTGTGAAAATATTAGCATTTACTGATTCTGGATAAATCAACACGTCTAAGAATCCCGATGTTTGTAATAAATGTTTGACCTGACTGGTCCAGATATTACCTGTTACATTCCTCTCCGTGTCATTCCTTAGTGTCACTATCATAGATTTTAACAAAGAATTTGTATTTTTTATTGAAAATAGACGTAAAAAATATTGAACAATTCTTGTATATCTTTCAATATATAATGGATATTTTCCTAATTCTCCATACATAGCTGAATTACATGTCGATAATTTAACTCCCAATATCCGTTTTAAAAATTTCCTATGCACTCTTTCTATATTATCGGCTTTTAAAAATCCCCATACCGGACAGGCATAAGTCATATAGACGTAACATATGTTCGAAAAGGTTTAAAATTATTTGATGGGTACTTCTAGATCCCGTAATCTTAAAGACACCCCATAGATTTCGGGCTTATCCGCCAGTGTATGTGTTGCATTTACAAAAGATCCGCTACTGGAGAATACTATACCAAGATAATGAAAGATAAAACTATTTCTAAATTTGCATTGTTGTAATGAAAATGAACATTTTGATCAACCCTTCCACCTTTTTTAAAAATCATTACTTTTGTTTTCTCCACGTTAACCACGTTAATATATCAACGTACACACTTTTAACTTTTAACACACTGGCAGGCCACATCACTCATTTCCCTCAAATACCGGTCATATGAGTGTTCTTATTTCTTTTCTTGTGTTAATGTCTTGTTTCTTTTCTACAACTCTTGATCCCTCAATTTCTGGAATACGTCGAGTCTGTTGGAAAGTGCTTGGAAAGTAAGCGGCAACATGGGACGAGGCACATCAAGGTCGGAAATAGACTGTATCCTGTGGAAATACCTCAACCTAGTCTGAGTCCCTGCTTAATAATTATGTCTTAATTATGGTTTATATTTTAAATCCTATAGAATGTATCGCAAGCGACGCAACAAACTCCGCCCATAAAGTCCTTAGATCACGTAGGCATCATACAGTCATTTTTTTCTCCACATCAAGACCTCACGGATCATTTTTTTTCCTTCAGTTTTTGAACGAAATGCAAGCATATCAATGGACGATTAAGAAGGATAAACCATAAAAAAAGTCTGCAACTAATGCAAACCTCGCGCGGCTCATCCGATCGGAAACAAATGTCTAAATACTGAATAAATATTGATTTATTTTGAATTCAAAAACATTTCATAGGCATATTTACACATGATACGGATCTCACAAAACATGATAACTTGTGAAAGATTTTCCCCAGAAAGGAATTATGTTTTTGCAAAAGCTTTGATATTCTCAAGGACTAATCTTACGCTTGGTCCCAACTAAAGACGGCTCTAAATCTTCCACTTAAACTGTTGCATAGTTGTCAAAAGTCAGTTGATACGCAAATTCAATGCAACGCACTTTACCTTAACTCTGTTGGCAATACCTAATGATGTATGCCCCTTGTTCGACTTCATAGCAGATACTCTGTAACATTGCTGATGATATATTGCATTTTAGCTACATTTTAATAGTTTTATAATGTCAGAAGCATTGCATAAGCTTATGCGTCACATGAAACATTGAAACTGAAATAGCGCATGTGCATTCACCGTATTTGTGGAGTTATTTAATATATGTGTGTGTGTGTGTGTGTTTGTGTGTTGTAAAATACCTATTTTTTAATGCAAGACGGATAGTAGATATGAGAGTTATTTGACTGATCATGCAGTAACTTCACTTGATATCTTTTTCCCACTTTTAATTAATACTAACTTACTAAGAAACACTTTAAAGTACATTTGTGAATGGAACATTTTCCAACATCTCATTATATATTTTACGATATTATATATTAAGCAAATCACGGATACTAAGCTTTCATGGATACTGTTCGCAACCCAGCATCCGTCAGTTTTTTAAGTTGCTGTGCAATGCCTTTTTATCTATTTGTTTCCGGTAACCATGCGTTATGTTTTACTTTTTCCTTTTAACAACTATATGTATCTGGAGTATAGCATCTGCATTTAAAAGCGTCTTATTTTCACTAGCAATTTATTTTATTTTCTAGGGGAAAAACAAACAAACATTATTTGGCAAACTGAATAACTGGGTTATATCCGCGTTATCTGTTTAAATTTTTTCTTTTCCCCTTGCATCTCCTGGGCGAACACCTAAACATCCTTTCTGAACCGAGTTTAGTGCCAGACTTGACTGCATTTTCTGCTGAATCGACCGGATGATCTCTACAATGTTAAACGTGTTTATACAAGTGTTTAAACAAACAGAATAAGAACAAATACGCATATGAACATAACAGTATTTATTTAATTCTATTAACCGACTGGTTAAAAAGAAAAAATATATATGACTTTCTCAAACAGAAAAAAATGAAAATTGTATATATATTTTTAATACTCTTAACATAAATTAAGTCACTGTGTGCTGAGCGCCATAACTTAATTCAGTTTTAAAAACTTGTCACTCGGACCTGTTTCACTTCAAGAAGATTTGTTGTTGTTTTCTGTCATTTTGAAAGGCAGATTACTCAAAATCAAATATTTCGATACCTGATTTTATTCATATTATTGTTTGTTGTTGCATTTCCAGTCATTATGCAATGTTTAACTGTTTCAGCAAGTAAACTAATGCATTTTTCTTGAAAAAAATATTTCTATATAATCGCTATGCGACTTTATAATATAAAATCTGTTGCACAGAATTTCTCAAAAAAAAACAACAACAACAACAAAAAAAAAAAGACTCATTTTCAATGGCAGATAAATAAAAGAAATAGAATGGGGACCACCATTTTTCCCCATAAATTTGTTTCTAGTGCGATTCTCTATAAGAAGCAAAGTTTACGAAAATTATCATGTCTAGTTTTAATGTTTCTTTTTCTGGATAGGGAAAAATGTTACTTTTAGCATCATGAGGTGTTATTTCCGAATCTGGTGTGATTCTGCATAACGCAACAATCTGTCTTATATATCACTCTGTTAATCCATCTTGACCTGACCCCGTGTTCCCGAAAATACTTAAATAAGATCCCGTGCTCAAATTTGAGTATCTATAGCAACGAATGAGCCTAGTTTGGGTATAAGTATGAACATCATACTTTAGTAACTGTTTCATTTTCAAGAATACAAGGCCGGGGGATTCCATGTAAATGTTTTACTACTTAGTTTATTAACCCTTTCCCTCATATAGACTCATTTTGACGCACTCAATAGGTACCACATAAAGACTGATCTGCAGAAAACCAGTTAAACCTTACCTAATGTAATTACAAAATCCTCATTTCCAGACCACTGAGGAGCAGCGAACAGCATAAAACCTGATCAGCCTGCGAGTTACTCGCAGGCTGATCTGGTTTTATGCTGTTCGCATAGGCCTTTTCATGGTTTCCTCTATGAGGGAAAGGGTTAAGCTACGCTACTTTTCCATGTCTCTGCATCAGTATTGATATTTCCGAGGAAAAAAGAATGATTACCGGGTAGGTATGATTTGGGTTACTTTCTGTGGATGACTGGCGCTGTGCATATTACGCTAACAAGAGCTGTCAGAGGACAACACGCTCGACTATTCAAAATGCTTGTTTGTAAATAAATCAAATCTATTTCTATTTTTGTCCTTCATATAACATGTATATCATAATAGTAAAAAATGATATACCTTGATAGTCTAATACCCCTAAATAGGTTTATGAAGTCTAAAATCAATCCCATGCATAGTTACTGAGACATAAGCATAACATCAATGTGCATGCAAAACTTTAACCAAGTATCCAAGTTAGAAAAGGGTCATAATTTGTATAAAATTCAGTCCAAGAGTTATTCTCCTCGGTTTTCTGATGTTCCTGAACACACTTCTAAACATTCTAGTCAATACCATAAACAATTTCTGAGATATAAGCTAGATAGTAGCTTGAATGCAAAACTTTAACAAAAAAGTTTTAAATCAAAAAGTGGCCCTAATCTGCATTATATTCAGTCAAAAACTTTCTGCCACTATAGTATGATACCAGTGAACATATAAGAGAAGTTTCAAATTAAACCCATGCCTGGTTACTGATATATAAGCATGAAATTCTTTGCATGCAAAACTTAAACCAAAATTTCTAATTTAAAAAGGGACCATAACTTGAAATATATTACATCACGTTACTTTCCAAGATAGTAGGATACCCCTAAACATATTAAAGATGTTTAAAATCAATCCCATGCCTGGACTCTATGAAAGTACCTTGCATGCACAATTTTAACTAAACATTTCTAAGTTAAAAAGAGGCCATAACTTGTAATATATTCCATCAAGAGATATCTACCTTGATAGTATGATACCCCTTAACATATTTAAGATGTTTCAAGTCATTTGCATACCTGGATACTGAGATATAAGCATGAAAGTACCTTGTATGTAAAACTTTAACCAAAATTTCTAAGTTAAAAAAGGGGCCATCATTTGTAATATATTTCCATCAAGAGTAACCTGCCTTGGTTGTCTGATGCCTCTTAACATATTCATAAACTTTCAAGTCAATACCATGAATAGTTATTGAGATATTAGGCTGATAGAAGCTTGCATGCAAAACTTTAACCAAATTTTCTATTGCATGCAAAACTTTAACCAAAATTTCTAAGTTAAAAAGGGGCCATAATTCATATTAAATTCAGTCAAGAGTTATCCACCTTGGTTGTCTGATGCCCCTGAACATATTCATTAACTTTCAAGTCAATACTATAATTGGTTATTGAGATATAAGGTTGACAGTAACTTGCATGCAAAACTTTAACCAAGAGCTGCAATCCCAACGCCGACGAAAGAACTACTTCAATCGCTCTCATATTCTTCGAATAATCAAACTAAAAATCACAAAAGAAGACCCAGTTGATGGACAAGACATTGAATAGAAGATACCAACATCATGAGAAAGAGCTTGGAGTAACCCGATATCTATCATTGTTGATCATACAATTGTGGGCATTGCTACACCACTCCAATAATTCTTTCAGAGGTGTTAGCCCCTCATCTTAAAAAATTACCAATCCTGGTGGCAGAGCAGTTAGAGCGTTAGCCTCGAGAGCGGGAGGTCATGGGTTGATCCATGGCCGCAACAAACCAAACTCGTAAACAATGGTACTGGTAGAGCTTCCTTGCTTTGCATTCAGCATAAAGGGGTAGTTCCTGGACTGATTGGCCCGGTTAGTGTCAGGATAATGTGACTGGGTGTGGTATCATGCCACATGTCTACTGCTTCATACCGCAGTGTGGCAGCACTACATCTGTCTCAAGCGTACATTGTTTCCAATTGACTGAAATACTGTCGTCGGGACACTTAACCCAACCCAATTCAATCGTTTTGAAAATCAAAGTTTGTACCTATGAGTCGTTCACCCAGAGTTATTTTGTTCCGTTACTCTCTGTGGTATATGGGGAGTGGCGTAATCAGCAGCCGTGGGTTATCTAAACTCCTGGCCTTGCAGTTTCTGACAAGAAATTTTTTCTAGATTTACCTATTTAAGCCTTTGTAAAATCAAGTGACCTCTGGGGCGGGGCCAATTTTGACCCCAGGGTCATGATTTGAACAAACTTGGTAGAGAGCCACTAGACAATGCTATACACCATATATCTAAACTTCAGGCCTTGTGCTTTCTGAGAAAAAGATTTTTCTAATGTTTTTCCTATATAAGCCTATGTAATATCAAGTGACCCCTGGAGCGGGGCCAATTTTGACCCCAGGCTAATGATTTTAACAAACTTGGTAGAGGTCCATTAGACAATAATACACACTCAACATCTAAGCTCTAGGCCTGGCAGTTTAAAATCTATTTTTAGCTCATGTGACCTACTTTTTCAACCAATCAAAATAATTTGAACAATCTAGATAGAGGGCATCATAAGGATGATTCCTGTGAAGTTTGGTCAAAATGCATTCAGCGGTTTAGGAGGAGATGTTTAAAGGAAATTGTTGACGCCGGACGCACGCACGGACGGACAGACGCCGGACAAAAGGGGATCACAATAGCTAACAACGTTGTGCTCAGCTTTTTTAAAGTACAGCCTTCTTCAATAAAATCTTATGTTTGGCTCTCCTGTGTACAACATGCTTAAGGCAAAATATTGTAATTACAAGTTTTGCTTTATGACACCAGAAATGGCTGAAACTTAGGTGGTCTTTCATGAAACATTGGTTGCCATAGAAACCGTTTTTTTATTCTTTGTGAAGGTAAATTAATATTAACAATGATATCATTGCACCTTTTTGATCGATAATGTTTGATCAATAATGTAACACTAACAAGGGACGTAACTTTTATTGTTTCACTGGCACAGTGTTGCCAAGTATATATTCTTCTAAAGACCTAATAGTTTTCAGGTCTGTTCCCATTTTTAGTCCCGTTTGTTCTTTATAAGTATGGTAAAGTGGTTGATTTTAAAAGTACAGTCGTTTTAAATCAGCTCAGAAAAATTTTTCCATATATCCTCATAAACAATATCTACAAATCACACAAGCATTATACATTTATTAATAAAATGACAAATGCGATACGACCAGCCAATTCACAATAAATATGGAGAGTGGAAAATGACTGATCAAAGCATTTCAGGATCTGGGTGGAGGCTGCGGCTTGGGTCAGGTCTGTGTTTATATAGAGAGTACTTAAGAGACTGGTTGAATTACACAATCAGGGACTCATTGTGTATATGAGTCCCTGTCACAATGAACCAAAGTCCTGAAAATGATTCTGATATAACTGACCCTATCCATTAGACTGTCTTTTGGAACGATTGCACACTCAGTCACATTTTCCTTACACTGGACATTACCTTTGCAAGAGAGTTATACTCATACCAGTACTATTTTCTGCAACTTTAGTATATCGAAGCATAGAACAAAAAAAGGTTAATAAATAAGTATTGTCCTTATGAAAGAACGCTGGACTATTCCGCAACTTTAATTAGTTTAACCAAATTAAGTTGCAACCAACATTTTTTAATTCAAAAGGGACCTAAAATACGGTCAAGAGACATCTAACTAACATGTGATGCCCCTAAAAACGTTTTTGAGGTTTCATGTAGATTCCTATTGCTGAGAAATTAGCATAACAGTATGTTGTGTGCAAACCTTAAACCGAAATCATAAGTCCTAAAAAAAGGCCAAAATTTGCATTTAATTTTCAAAAGACATATTGGACTTCTTGTTTAACCCTTTCCCTCATAGAGGATACAGTGAAAAGACTTATGCGAACAGCATAAAACCAGATCAGCCTGCGAGTCACTGGCAGGCTGATCAGGTTTTATGCTGTTCGCTGCTCCTCAGTGGTCTGGTAATGAGGATTTTACAATTAAATTTGGTAAGGTTTGAGTGTGGCTTTCTGCAGATCAGGCTTTATGTAGTACCTATTGAGTGCGTCAAAATGAGTCTATATGAGGGAAAGGGTTAATGCTGCTGAAGACCCCATAGAAGAATGAAATCAATAAGTATACAAGTAGTTGGCTACTTAGGTGTATTCATCATAGTTAATTGCATGCAAAACTTCAACCAAATTTAGTGGAACGCAAAACTTTCACCAAAATTTCTGTGTCCAGAGAGGACGATAACTTGCCTTGAATATGGTCGAGATTTATG
>CM037780.1:73263344-73274881 GCA_021229015.1 Solen grandis | reverse complement strand
GTTTTTTGACCTTCACAATTATTAGGTTTTCGCATCGCTTGCGAAAACCTATTGTTCTTCTTCTGTTTTATTTTTAGGTTTTCGCATCGCTTGCGAAAACCTATTGTTCTTCTTCTGTTTTATTTTTTTTTTTTTAGGTTTTCGCACCTCGCAGTGCGGAAACCTATTGTTCTTCTTCTGTTTTATTTTTTTTTTTTTTTTTTGCAAAATTTTCTTCTTTTTTTTTTTTTTTTTTTCCAAAACCTTTTCTTCTGTTTTATTTTTTTTTTTTTTTTTTTATTATTTTTTAACTTTTTTTGTGAACGGCATATCACCATGATAGAAAAAAGTCACATGTATGAAATTTTAATCAGTTATTACCACGTATTTGAACTTGATCCTAACGTTGAGAAAATTTTCATTTATGTCTTACTTTTCCCGCCAGGGGGCGTTTTGCATGAAATTTATTAATGGCTAATAACTCACTTATTTGAGGTCCGATTCAAATGCGGTTTTTTGCATTCTGTTCCTTGTTGATAGCCAAATAAAATATGATAGGTTTCGAGGGTACGTGTCGCTGAAAGTATTTGAGCTACATAAGGTTGAAAGTTCGAACCTCGCAAAAAACTGTGCAAATGAGGGTAGGTCTACTAAAAACCTATCCATTTTTGTTAGAGATCAGATAGATGAATTCTAATTGCTGCAAATGATTTGCAAGACATATACGCACAAAATATATGGGGTGGCGAATTTAAGAAATGTATGGTTTGTCCTCTGGAAACGGTCAAACTTCACTAAATTTTAGAAAAAGTTAAAGGTTCAAAAACATGTTTTTTATCGCTTTTGCCTTTATTTTTTGTTAATTCTTCATGATATTTTCACAAGTTATGTATTGTTATGTCTGAAAGGGGATCACAATTAAAAAGTTAAAAAATAAATGAAAAGGTCAAGGTCATATTACGATTATTGTGTTTTTATTCGGCCCCAAATAGCTCCAAAACTAAAAATATTTCTTTGAGAGTATATGAACAAAAGTTTTAGTTATTCAAGAGCTCTTTCTAGTGATGTTTAGTTTTTGAAGATCGGACTTGATTTGGTCATTTTACGGCAGTCCAAAGTTTGATCCTTTTTTGGAATAATTGTAAATCAGTTTTTATGCTTCAAATTGTGATATATAAGAAATAGAATGTTCGACTAGTGCGACTTGCGTACTTGATTGAACTATTTGCTGCATTGCTAGGTACCTAATGGTAAAATTTTAATCAATTTTGTTTCTCATTTTGCCGCTAGGGGGCGCTTAGCTTAAAAACACTCTTCTACTTATAACTCAAAAAGTTGAAGTCTGGTTCAAATGTGGTTTGTTGCATTATATTCCTTGTTGAAAGCCTAATTAAAAATGATAGCTTCTAGGTATAAATGGCTGAAACTTTTTGAGCTAGTAACGGAAGGTTGAAAGTTCGAACCTCGCAAAAAACTGTGCAAATGAGGGTAGGTCTACGAAAAACCTACCCATTTTTGTTAGACATCAGATAGAAGAATTCTGTTTGCTGCAAATGATTTGCAAGACATATACGCACAAAATATTTGGGGTGGCGAATATTTACTCAATTTGGTTTCTCGTTTTGAAGCTAGGGGGCACTTAGCTTGAAATCACTCTTTATAACTAAAATAATTGAAGTCTGATTTTATGCAATTTTTTTGCATTCTGTTCCTTGGTGACATCAATTTGAAAGAACACTAATTAATGCAATATTTCATATAAATGATAGTAATTCAATGCAACATTAGTTTATAATAGTGTTGCGTGGCATAATACCTTGTCGCGTTTTATTTTAAACTGTTGTTTGTCGTTTGCAATTCTTGTTTATCGAGTACAATTGTCGTATGTCGCCATCATAAAGCAACACACACATATAATTATGCAGTACCCGAAGTCCGTAAAAGGAGTTTTCAAGTTTGCGACTACATAACAAACAGGTAATACTTAAGAGTATTCCCTTTGGTAAAAAGTCTGCTTAAACATTGCGATAAAAATGTTTGAAAGATCACTGTTAAAAGTATTCAACAAGCCATTGAACGAAGAAATATGTTATTCGAAACATGCGACTCGTGACTTGAATGGAATTGCTTTCGTGAAAACTGATGATATCGCAACTACATAACTGACAGGTAATATTCAACAATATTCTTTTGGGTAAAAAGTCTGCTTAAACATTGTGACAAAAATGTTTGAAAGATCTTTGTTAATAGTATCAACAAGCCATTGAACAAAGAAATGTTTTTCAAAACATGCGACTCGTGACTTGAATGGAATTGCTTTCATTAAAACTGATGATATCGCGACTACATAACTGACAGGTAATACTCAACAACATTCTTTTGGGTAAAAAGTCTGCTTAAACATTGCGACAGAAATGTTTGAAAGATCGCTGTAAACAGTATCAACAAGCCATTGAACGAAGAAATGTTTTTCGAATCATGCAACTTATGAACTGAATGGAATTGCTTTTGTGAAAACCATTGGTATCGCGACTATATAACTGACAGGTAATACTCAAAATTATTCTTTTGGGTAAAAAGTCTGCTAAAACATTGCGACAAAAATGTTTGAAAGATCGCTGTTAACAGTATTCAACAAGCCATTGAACGGAGAAATATGTTTTTCGAATCATGCGACTAGTTAACTGAGGTAAATTGCTTTTGCGAAAACCGATGATATCGCGATAGCGATTCTAGTTTATTTTTATTAGGTTTTCGCATCGCTTGCGAAAACCTATTGTTCTTCTTCTGTTTTATTTTTTTTTTTTTTATTATTATTTTTCTAACCTTTTTTTGTGAACGGCATATCACCATGATAGAAAAAAGTCACATTTCTGATTTTTTTACCACTTTTGTCCTATGATCTGAATTTGATCCTAACGTTGAGAAAATTTTCATTTTTGTCTTAGTTTTGCCGCTAGGGGGCGTTTTGTAAAAGTTACTAAGCGCTAATAACTCTGTTATTTGAGGTCCGATTCAAATGCGGTTTTTTGCATTGTGTTCCTTGTTAGAAACTTAATAAAATATGATAGTTACAAAAAAATTGCGTATATAAAACTTTCGTGCTACAGGAGGTTGAATGTTCGAATCTCGAAAAAACGGTGAAATGAGGGTAGGTCTACGAAAAAAGTCCCCATTTTATTCAGAGATGAGACAGGGGAATTTTGTTTGTTGCATATGATTTGCAAGACATATACGCACAAAATATATGGTGTGGCAATTTTGAGAAATGCATGATTTGTCCACAGTTCGCGGTCAAACATAACCAATATTTTCGAAAAATCAACATTTTAAAAGCATGACTTTAAGGTTATTTGCAGCTCCTGATTTTATTTTTTATTCAATCTTCATCATTTTTTCACTGTTAATGCATTTTTATAAAACAAATAAAATCATAGAAAAAAAATCACCTATAATATGCAAAGGTCAAGGTCATATACCAATTATTATTATTTATATCGGCATAAAATAGCTCCAAATCTAAAAATATTTTATAGAAAGTATATGAACAAAAGTTTTAGTCTGTGAAGAGATCTTTCCATTAATGTTTAGTTTTTGAAGATCGGACTTCATTTGATCAAATGACCACAGTCCAAAGTTTGATCCTCTTATCAAACAATTGTATATCCATATGTTTCCACTTTTTTGCTGTTCCTGACTTTATTTTTTGTTCAATCTTCATCGTTATTTCACTGTTTATGCATTTTTATAAAACAAATAAAATCAAAGAAAAAAAATCAAGCATAATATGTAAAGGTCAAGGTCATATACCAATTATTATTATTTTTATCGGCACAAAATAGCTCCAAATCTGAAAATATTTTATAGAAAGTATATGAACAAAAGTTTTAGTCTATGAAGAGATCTTTCCATTGGTGTTTAGTTTTTGAAGATAGGACTTCATTTGATCAAATGACCACAGTCCAAAGTTTGATCCTCTTATCAAACATTTGTATATCCATATGTTTCCTCTTTTTTGCTGCTCCTGACTTTACTTTTTGTTCAATCTTCATCATTATTTCACTGTTTATCCATTTTAATAAAACAAATAAAGTCATAGGAAGAAAATCAAGCATAATATGCAAAGGTCAAGGTCATATACCAATTATTATTATTTATATCGGCATAAAATAGCTCCAAATCTAAAAATATTTTATAGAAAGTATATGAACAAAAGTTTTAGTCTGTGAAGAGATCTTCCCATTGGTGTTTAGTTTTTGAAGATCGGACTTCATTTGATCAAATGACCACAGTCCAAAATTTGATCCTCTTATCAAACAATTGTATATCCATATGTTTCCTTCTTTTTTGCTGCTCCTGACTTTATTTTTTGTTCAATCTTCATCATTTTTTCACTGTTTATGCATTTTTATAAAACAAATAAAATCATAGAAAAAAATCAAGCATAATATGCAAAGGTCAAGGTCATATACCAAATATTGTTATTTTATTGGCACAAAATAGCTCCAAATCTAAAAATATTTTAAAAAAAGTATATGAACAAAAGTTTTAGTTTGTGAAGAGATCTTTCCATTGGTGTTTAGTTTTTGAAGATCGGACTTCATTTGATCAAATTACCACAGTAAAAAGTTTAATCCTTTTATCATACAATTGTATAGCCGAATGTTTCCTCTTTTTTGCAGGACTGACTTTTTTTTGTTCACTCTTATCATTTTTTCACTGTTTATGCATTTAAATAATACAAATAAACTCATAGTAAATAACGATGAAAATATGCAAAGGTCAAGGTCATAATACCGATTATTGTTATTTTTATCGGCACAAAATAGCTTCAAACCTAAAAATGTTGTATAGAAAATATATGAACAAAAGTTTTAGTTTGTGAAGAGATCTTTCCATTGGTGTTTAGTTTTTGAAGATCGGACTTCATTAGATCAAATTACAACATTCCAAAGTCTGATCCTTTATCAAAAAATCTTAAATCAGTATGTTACCTCAAAAGTTTATTTCAGGTGGCATATTTTGTGATTTCGTGTCTTTGTCCAAAGTCGAAATAACAACAATATGGCACGTTTTCTTTCTTTCGCCTTTTTTGGCCAAGACATAAAGACACATGATTGCGTTATTTCCCCTTTCACCTTTAAGGGCTAGTACACGAAAATAAGAAATGGCAGATATCAGCCATCTTAATTTACTGCATTTCTAAGACCTAAATTGCAATATGTAAATAAATTTTGTTTATCATATTCCGCTAAGGGGCACTTTGCTTGATATCTGGGAAGAAAGTCCGGAGAGCTAATGTCAAACCCCCGGTGTCATTTTCGTCGTTGTCGTCCGTGAACAAACCTTTAACCTGGCTTATATTTTTTATATTCTAAGAGATAGAGCTTAGATATTTTACATGTAGATAGCCCAATTCAAGATCTATCATTTGGAACTATGACTTTTGGCTTGTGACCTTGACCTTGGAGTTTGACCTACTTTTCAAAAACTGAAATCTTAGACAAAAAGTGTTGTTACGGCAAGCTATGTTTTCTTCTGACCACTCTTGTTGTTATAACTAAGAAAGTTGATATTCTTGTTGAAAGCCTGATAAATTTGATAAATCTAAAGACCAAAAACCTGATTTTTTCTACTGGCTATAGAAGGTTAAATGTTCGAAACCTTGCATAGACTTTGCAGACTTGTGTGGGTATATGAAAAACATTTCTTTTGCAATCATCTTCAAACTTTGTAACAAATTTTGTACCGAAGTCCGATTAAAGCTTATATCTTTGAATAAATCACATATTATGCACCTTTTTACATAAAAGCAGCAATTTTGTATTTTTAAGTATCAACACACGCATAGAAATTTATTTTCTTTTGTAATACAATTCGTGAATTGCAATGTTTGAAAAGAATGAGATTGAATTGCGAAAACCGATGATATCGCAATTCTAATTCTAATAGTTATTATTATTTTTCTAACCTTTTTTTGTGAACGGCATATCACCATGATAGAAAAAAGTCACATTTCTGATTTTTTTACCACTTTTGTCCTAAGATCTGAATTTGATCCTCACGTTGAGAAATTTTTCATTTTTGTCTTAGTTTTGCCGCTAGATGGCGTTTTGTAAAAATGACTAAGGGCTAATAACTCTGTTATTTGAGGTCCGATTCAAATGCGGTTTTTTGTATTGTGTTCCTTGTCAGAAACTTAATAAAATATGATACGTTTCAATTATTTGCGCATATAAAACTTTCGTGCTACAGGAGGTTGAAAGTTCAAATCTCGAAAAAAACGATGAAATAAAGGTAGGTCTACGAAAAACGTGCCCATTTTTTTCAGAGATGAGATAGGAGAATTTTGTTTGTTGCATATGATTCGCAAGACACATACGCACAAAATATATGGTGTGGCGATTTTGAGAAATGCATGGTTTGTCAACAGTATGCGGTCAAACTTTACCAATATTTTCGAAAAATCAACATTTTAAAAGCATGACTTTTACGGTTATTTGCAGTTCCTGACTTTATTTTTTATTCAATCTTCATCATTTTTTCAGTGTTAATGCATTTTCATAAAACAAATAAAATAATAGAAAAAAAATCACACATAATATGCAAAGGTCAAGGTCATATACCAAATATTATTATTTATATCGGCATAAAATAGCTCCAAATCTAAAAATATTTTATAGAAAGTATATGAACAAAAGTTTTAGTCTGTGAAGAGATCTTTCCATTGGTGTTTATTTTTTGAAGATCGGACTTCATTTGATCAAATGACCACAGTCCAAAGTTTGATCCTTTTATCAAACAATTGTAAATCCGTATGTTTCCTCTTTTTTGCTGCTCCTGACTTTAATTTTTGTTTAATCTTCATCATTATTTCACTGTTTATGCATTTTTATAAAACAAATAAAATCATAGAAAAAAATCAAGCATAATATGCAAAGGTCAAGGTCATATACCAATTATTATTATGGTTTTTTTCGGCTCCAAATAGCTCCAAAACAAAAAATATTTCATTGAAAGTATATGAACAAAAGTTTTAGTTCTTGAATAGCCCTTTCCATTTGTGTTTAGTTTTTGAAGATCGGACTTGATTTGGTCATTTTACGGCAGTCCAAGTTTTGATCCTCTTTAGAATAATTGTAAATCAGTTTTTATGCTTCAAATTGTGATATATAAGGGATAGAATGTTTGACTAGTGCGACTTGTATACTTAATTGAACCATTTGCTGCATTGCTAGGTACCTAATAGTAAAATTTTAATCAGTTTTGGTTCTCATTTTGCCGCTTGGGGCGATTAGCTTGAAATCACTATTAATAATTTTAAAAAAAATGAAGTCTGATTTTTATACGATTTCTTTTGCATTCTGTTCTTCGGTGACATCAATTTGAAATGACACAAAAAAGATAATGCGATATTTCATAAAAATGATAGTAATTCAATGCAACAGTTGTTCGTAATAGTGTTGACTGGCATATTGCATTGTCGTGTGTCATTTTATACTGTTGTTTGTCGTTTGCAATTGTTGTTTATCGAATACAATTGTCATTTGTCTCCATCATAAAGAAAACACAAAAAAATGTTTTCAAGTTTACAACTACACAACAGACAGGTAATACTCAAAAGTATTCTTCTTGGTAAAAAGTCTGATTATACATTGCGACAAAAATGTTTGAATGATCACTGTTAACAGTATCAACAAGCAATTGAACGAAGAAATGTTTTTCGAATCATGCGACTCGTGAACTGAATGGAATTGCTTTCATGAAAACCGATGATATCGCGACTACATAACTGATAGGTAATACTCAAAAATCTTCTTTTGGGTAAAAAGTCTTCTTAAACATTGCGACAAAAGTGTTTGAAAGATCGCTGTTAACATTATAAACAAGCCATTGAACGAAGAAATGTTTTTCGAATCATGCGACTCGTGAACTTAATGGAATTGCTTTTGCGAAAACCGATGATATCGCGATTGCGATTCTAGTTAGGTTTTCGCACCTCGCAGTGCGGAAACCTATTGTTCTTCTTCTGTTTTATTTTTTTTTTTTTTTTTATTATTTTTCTAACCTTTTTTTGTGAACGGCATATCACCATGATAGAAAAAAGTCACATGTATGAAAATTTTATCAGTTATTACCACGTATTTGAAAATGATCCTAACGTTGAGAAAATTTTCATTTATGTCTTACTTTTCCCGCCAGGGGGCGTTTTGCATGAAATTTATTAATGGCTAATAACTCACTTATTTGAGGTCCGATTCAAATGCGGTTTTTTGCATTCTGTTCCTTGTTGATAGCCAAATAAAATATGATAGGTTTCGAGGGTACGTGTCGCTGAAAGTATTTGACCTACAGAAGGTTGAAAGTTCGAACCTCTCAAAAAACTGTGCAAATGAGGGTAGGTCTACGAAAAACCTATCCATTTTTGTTAGAGATCAGATAGAAGAATTCTGTTTGCTGCAAATGATTTGCAAGACATATACGCACAAAATATATGGGGTGGCGAATTTAAGAAATGTATGGTTTGTCCTCTGGAAACGGTCAAACTTCACTAAATTTTAGGAAAAGTTAAAGTTTCAAAAACATGTTTTTTATCGCTTCTGACTTTATTTTTAGTTCATTCTTCATGATATTTTCACAAGTTATGTATTGTTATGTTGAAGTCATTTCGATTATTGTGTTTTTATTCGGCCCCAAATAGCTCAAAAACTAAAAATATTTCATTGAGAGTATATGAACAAAAGTTTTAGTTCTTTAAGAGCTCTTTCCAGTGATGTTTAGTTTTCGAAGATCGGACTTGATTTGGTCATATTACGGCAGTCCAAAGTTTGATCCTTTTTTGGAATAATTGTAAATCAGTTTTTATGCTTCAAATTGTGATATATAAGAAATAGAATGTTCGACTAGTGCGACTTGCGTACTTGATTGAACTATTTGCTGCATTACTAGGTACCTAATGTAAAATTTTAATCAATTTTGTTTCTCATTTTGCCGCTAGGGGGCGCTTAGCTTGAAAGCACTCTTCTACTTATAACTCAAAAAGTTAAAGCCTGATCCAAATGCGGTTTATTGCATTATGTTTCTTGTTGATAGCCTAATAAAATATGATAGTTTTTAGGTATGAGTGGCTGAAACTTTTTGAGCTATCAACGGAAGGTTGAAAGTTCGAACCTCGCAAAAAACTGTGCAGATGAGGGTATGTGTACGAAAAACCTATCCGTTTTTGTTAGACATCAGATAGAAGAATTTTGTTTGCTGCAAATGATTTGCAAGACATATACGCACAAAATATATGGGGTAGCGAATTAAATAAATGCATGGTTTGTCCTCTAGAAACGGTCAAACTTCACTAAATTTTAGGAAAAATTAAAATTTCGAAAAGATTTTTTTGTCGCTCCTGACTTTATTTTTAGTTCATTCTTCATGATATTTTCACAAGTTATGTATTGTTATGTTTGAAAGGGCCTCAGAATTAAAAAGTTAAAATGAAATTTCAAAGTCAAGGTCATATTACGATAATTGTGTTTTTATTCGGCTCCAAATAGCTCCAAAACAAAAAATATTTTATTGAAGTTATAACAAAAGTTTTAGTTCTTGAATAAGCCCTTTCCAGTGATGTTTAGTTTTGAAGATCGACTTGATTTGGTCATTTACGGCAGTCCAAAGTTTGATCCTATTTAGAACAATTGTAAATCAGTTTTTTATGCTTCAAATTGTGATATATAAGGAATAGAATGTTCGACTAGTGCGACTTGTATGCTTCATTGAACCATTTGCTGCATTTCTA
The DNA here is from genome assembly GCA_021229015.1 of Solen grandis. Lineage (NCBI taxonomy): Eukaryota > Metazoa > Mollusca > Bivalvia > Adapedonta > Solenidae > Solen > Solen grandis. The sequence goes on along the minus strand of CM037780.1, from coordinate 73,265,115 downwards.
GGTACCTAATGGTAAAATTGTACTCAATTTTGTGTCTCATTTTGCTGCTAGGGGGCGCTTGGCTTGAAATCACCCTTTATTACTAAAATAATTAAAGTCTGATTTTTATGCAATTTTTTGCATTCTGTTCCTTGGTGACATCAATTTGAAACAACACTAAAATATTTATGCGATATTTCATGAAAATGATAGTAATTCAATGCAACATTAGTTCGTAATAATGTTAAGTGGCATATCGCATTGTCGCGTGTCATTTTATACTGTTGTGTGTCGTTTGCAATTGTTGTTTATCGAGTACAATTGACGTTAGTCACCCCCATAAAGCAACACACACGTATAATGTTGCAGTACCCGAAGTCTGTAAAAAAAGTTTTCAAGTTTGCGACTACATTACAGACAGGTAATACTTAAAAGTATTTTTCTTGGTAAAAAGTCTGCTTAAACATTGCGACAAAAATGTTTAAAAGATCACTGTATTCAACAGTATTCAAAAAGCCATTGAACGAAGAAATATGTTTTTCAAAACATGTGACTCGTGAACTGAATGGAATTGCTTTTGCGAAAACCGATGATATCGCATTAGCGATTCTAGTTTTTATTATTATTTTTCTAACCCTTTTTTGTGAACGGCATATCGCCATGATAGAAAAAAGCCACAATTATGAAATTTTTACCAGTTCCTTATATTTATCTGAACTTGATCCTAACGTTGAGAAAATTTTCATTTTTGTCTGATTGTTGCCGCTAGGGGGCGCTTTGAAAAAATTAACAAATGCTAATAACTCTGTTATTTGAGGTCCGATTCAGATGTGGTTTTTTGCATTGTGTTCCTTGTCAAAACCTAATCAAATATGATAGGGAACAAAAATTGCGTATATAAAACTTTTTGACTACGGAAGGTTGAAAGTTCGAACCTCGCAAAAAACGTGAAAATGAGGTAGGTCTACAAAAAAAGTGCCCATTTTTATTGGAATTGGATAAAAGAATTTTTTTTGTTGCATATGTTTGCAAGCAATCGCACAAAATATATGGGGGGGCGAATTCAAAATGCATGGTTTGTCCAAGTAGGGTCAACTTAACCAAATTTTCGAAAAAAACAAAAAAAATTTTTAAAACTTTTTTAAGGTTTTTTGCAGCTCCTGACTTTATTTTTTTTAAACTTTTATCATTTTTTTTTATTTTCATGCATTTTTATAAAACAAATAAAAAAATGAAAAAAAATCACCCCAATATGCAAGGGCAAGGTCTTACCAATTTTTTTTTTTTTATATCGGCAAAATTTAAAATAGCTCCCAAAACTAAAAATATTTTAGAAAGTATATGAACAATGTTTTTTGTCTGTGAAAGGGTCTTTTTTTAAATTTTTTTGTTTTTTAAGACGGGGCTTCATTTAAGCAAAAACCACAGTCCAAAATTTGATCCCCTTATCAAAAATTGAATTTCCTTTGTTTTCCTTTTTTTGCTGGGCCCTACCCTTTTTTTTTTTCAATCTTCATCATTTTTTACTGTTTATGCATTTTTTTAAAAGCAAATAAAATCTTAGAAAAAAAATCAAGTAAAATCAAAGGTCAAGGGGTTAAACCCTTATTTTTTATTATTTCGGGATAAAATAGCTCCAAATTAAAAATATTTTATGAAGTAATTTTAACAAAAGTTTTGTCTGTGAAAAGGTCTTTCCCTTGGTGTTTAGTTTTTGAAAACGGATTGATTTTTGGGCATTTTTCGGGGAAATCCAAGTTTTTATCCTCTTTAAACAATTGTAAATCAAGTT
>CM037780.1:73251646-73263244 GCA_021229015.1 Solen grandis | reverse complement strand
TTAACCGATACAAGGCCCGTATGACCACGGGCGAAATGGACATATATATATTATTATATATATATCCAAACTAAATGACTTTTTAATCAAGTCTTTCATGAAAATATTGCCACCTCAGTAAAATGCATAATGCTGAAGCAATCATGTATATAAAATGACAGACATCATCAGTGTATTTATATTTGCACCTGCTGCATATCGTCTATTGTTTATTGGATTGACATACACAGCAATTCAATCAACAAGTGGCATTATCGCCGCAGGGCGCAATCACAACGGCAATCACATTCCGCTACCTGATTAAATTTACACATTTTACGATCAATGTAGTGGGTATTTAAACATTTATATAATGCATAATAGACCGTGTTAAAATTTTCATTTTTTTTTTTTTAATACTGAACTTTAATCACTATACGATCTCTTATAAAGGGAAACAAACATATATGGTTGTGTTGAATTTTCGAACTGGGTATTTAAAATCTAAGTCACAGAATATCATAAATGTCGAATTTTCTCTTATCTCTATTTTCTTTAACCCGACACCCGGCCAACTAGTCCTGGAACTACCCCTACATGCTGAGAGCAAAGTAAGGGAACTATACCGGTATATTTTTAACGATTATTGTATGTCGCGGCTGGGTATCTAACCCTCGAACTCCCGATCTGGGGCGGATTGCTCTAACTACCTGGGCGACTGGACCAAGAATAAGAAGGATAAGAATATGTATTTTATAACTACGGTATGTAAATACACAGTGGATGGGTACAGTGATACAGTCAGCCACAATCTATCATATAGCAATATATCCAAACATATACTATGAAGGCTTGATGTTACACATTGGGCTATAATTTACGTGGCATGTGCACCGTTTACGTTAAAAATACGTAATCAAAGAACTATTTAGGTTTTCAAGAAAGTATTATTAGCAAGACTTACGAGTATTAATTACTGCAATATAAAATCTCACACTGTTGAAGTATAATGTGGCACATTGCGGAAAATGTCTGGGGAGCAATTATTAACTTTGATAACACATGTACACGTTGTATACTTACTTATCAATTATTAGGTTATTGTATAAGAAGCTGATACTTGTAATTCAATAATTGAAAAAGAAAGCTTGACACAGCATGCTCATAGTGAAATAAAATTCCATTTCATTATCTGAGGATATGTTCTGACAATGGATTACAAAAATAATTAAATGCTATAATATTTTTTTTTGACAAATTTTATTCTCATAATGAAACTACACCGATTACTTTGAGAGTAAACATTAAAAATGTATAGTGGACATTCATGCAAAGTAAACCCTAAAATAACCCTGAGTAATGCCGAGTCATTTTGATCAAAACTTCATTTAAATCATCTTAAAATCTGCATAAATGTATAAGACATGAACATGGCAATTAACATGCTTTAATGTAAAGCATATATATGTGTTTGATAATATGGAGCATTACCAATAGAAGTAAAGACAGTATCTAAGACAAGTTTTTTTTTGTTTTTTTTTTACAGGACAAATTTCTATCATGTGTAGAGATGATCTATATAGACTTTAGATACACAGAATCGGACTGTCATCAATAAAATCTTTAACAATATATCAACAAATTTTTTCTTGTCAAAGAAATTAGTGAAAGAATATTTTTTCTTTATAATTTCATGATCAGAGGGGTGAATTGCCCAAAATCATTCATTTGTTAACCCTTACCATGCTAAATTTTATGACTGAACTTGTTCTTTCTTCATTTTGGACAGTATCATTAGTTGTTAAATGGGGTGCATGCTGAAACTTTATGACTGAATAGCCAAAACAGCAGACCATGTTCAGACTGCATGGGTGTGCAGGCTGATCTTGGTCTGCACTGGTCACAAAAGCAGTTTGTCAAATAGGTCAACAAGATGTCATCTAGGCTTGGACCCATGAAACAATTGTTATAAACTTATAATGGTTCTGGTCCGTATTTTCCTCTCATTTCTACAGAAAACAGCATAAGTCTAGCTTTATACACATAAAAAAAATGTTTTCACACAGTAAATCTACAGAACAGCATGAAGCTATAGTTTTTTTATGAGGAATAAATGTGATGTAATTATGCATTCAGCTCTTTAAGAGCCAATAAAGTTCTCCATCAAAATTACTCCTACAAGAATATTTGGTCATCCTTATAATGCTATGTGTTATCAACAGTGATATCCAGTCAAGTAGCCGTTATACCATACATCAGATCAGGGTGGAGGTGGACCACATGCATAGCATCCTATCTCCATCCAGTGGAGACATCATCATCATCATCATCATCATCATCTACGTAATCTGCTCCAATCAAAATGGCTTATTTCTTCACCATTTGTCCGTTACTACATGTCCTTTTATGGCTATTGATACATGTCATCAAATATTCTACTGAAAAAAGTTAGACAGGCATATCCAGGGCTGACCACAAAACTTTTCTCAGTGAATATAGAAATAGAAAGAGATGAAACAATTTTGCAGTCAGCCCTTGAATTTTGTAAAAACACAACAATTATTGACTTCTGGGTTAAAAGCTGTATCATTTGAAGACCATTAAAGAGGACAGTATTAACTATAGCTGATGGAATTACATTATCCTGGGGCTTTTGTGTTGATGCGTAAACCATGCATCTCTTTGATTTCCTCCTCGAGAGCCTGAAATAAAAAACAGTAAAAAATATTTATCATGTTAATTTTTTTATTGCTGTGATGATCAGACAAGGAACAAGAGGGCCAAGATGGCCCTGAATCGCTTATCTGAAAAACAGCCTTCCTTGCCAATTATTGTAGTATGATCATACTGAATACATAATCCATACAGAAGAACAGCAAAATCATCTAAATTTCACACTAAGACTGTATATTTTGATGGTCATAGCTCTAATAAGTCTATATAAAATCAAGTGATCCCTGGGGTGGGGTCAACTTTGACACCAGGACCATGACTTGAACAGACTTTTTTGAGGTTCACTAGTAAACATCTTAACTCAAGGCTTTGTAGTTTCTGAGAAGATCTTTTGAGGGTTTAATCAAGCCCTAAAATCAAGTGACCCTGCAGGGCCAATTTTGACCAGGGCCATGATTGAACAAACTGGTGGTACTAGGCCATGTTAACACAAATATCTAACTCAGGCCTTGTGTTCTGAATTTTCCATGTAACTCTATGTAAAATCAAGTGACCCCTGGGGCAGGGCCAATTTTGACCCCAGGGCCATGATTTGAACAAACTTGGTAAAGGCCTACTAGGCCATGTTACACATCAAATATCTTAACTCCAGGCCTTGTGGTTTCTGACTAGAAGATTTTTCTATTTTTTCCAATGTAAGTCTATGAAAAATCAAGTGACCCCTGGGGCGGGGCCAGTTTCGACCCCAAGGTCATGATTTGAACAAACTTGGTAAAGGTCCATAAGACAATGTTACAGACCAAATATCTTAGCTCTAGTCCTTACGGTTTTGGAGAAGAAGATTTTTTAAAGACTCCACTTTAAAAATATATTTTTAGCTCCTGTGACCCAAATATGAAACAGACCAGAACCATTTGAACAACTTTGGTAGAGCTTCATGCAAGGAACATCACAGGCAATTTTCATCAAATTTGGCCCATTGGTTTTTGAGGAGATGTTATTTGAAACAATTGTGGACTATGGACGGACGCTGGACCACAGGGAAGGGGTCAAGTTGGCTCTGGCTCTGTTAAGATGCCAAAAGCTAGAGCTTGTCATCAACCTGCAGCACACGACAAACACTCTAGCCCCACCATACTAGAGTGTCTTGGGTTACCTATGGGCGAAACTCTTGGATACCCAGCTGATGACTTGAACAGTTTAATTGTGTATAGACACATTAGTTTACCATTTATGCTAGTTGGCATTGGGAAAAAACAACATAAATTCAAGTGCATTTTCAAAGAGGAAAGCCACTGTTAAAAGAGAAAAAAACTTTAGTTAATGTCTTAAAAGGGGTAATGGTTAACTGAACTACACTTTTCCATTGCCAATTAATAGGGCCGGTTATCGCAAAATATGCCAATTTGCAATTTTATCATTTCAAGGGTCATCAACTCTGAAGTGCCTAGTACTGTTTTACTGGTTATCAAACTTTATGGAGATAATATGAAATACAATATTGTGATAAAGTTTGGTAAAGACTGGTTCACATTTTTTAGAGTTAGAAAGTGGTTAACCATATTGGACACCAACCAGCCACGGAGGTGATTCCATGATACATTCTGTCATTTGACAAACGTATAAAAATGCTTTATGTTGATGAATACCTGGTTAACGAGCATATGTTGCTTAACGGTCCGCAGTCCCTTGAATTCCTCTGCCTCTATTGAAATTTCATACATGGCACCACACCCACCTGTAACAATCACCAACACACCTTGCTTACTAGTACAGACATTACATATACATTCAGTAATTTAATTCTTACACGGTTGGTCGAAATAAGTACAATCAAGCTTGCAAACTTGAGACCAGTATACATGTAGTGCCCTATTGTACAGTATAGAAATATACTAAAGATTTATGCTTGTTCATCCAAAATCTAATATTGATGACTGTTGAAGCATGCAGTGCAAGACCTTTTGGGGGAAAATACAGAGTGAAATAATTTATTATTTGTGTGAAATCAGCAATTAAAAGTTGCCAAAATGACACTTGCAAGTAAAGATTGACCGACTTATCTCCCCTTGTTACGACAAAAGACAAAAACACAACACTTGGATACAAGTTACCAGTGTTTGTCTGTATTTCATTTATTTGCATTTAAACATTTAGTAAAATGGTGGACAAAAAATTCTGGAAGTGATGATTGTATGAGAAAATCATAAGAATACAACAAGCATTGTATTAGTAAATTTATGTATAACAATCTTCACATTAATTACTTAAAAGACTTAATCTGTATGAAAATCAGTATGGGTAAAATAGATAATGTATACCTGATATATCAGCCACTTGTATTTCTGTATGACCTGGAAATTTTGCTTTTAGAACTTTTGCTATTTTTTTCTCTCCATCAGTAAGCTGAGGTGAATCTGACATAAACCTACTGCATGTATGTCCTCTCAGCCGCTGTAGGGGAATGAGACATGTTTTAATCCTTTACTTCATGTTCCTTTAGTTGTTTTCTTGGGTTTAACTTCCCACGAATAGTATTTCAGTCATTTAGAGGCGATGTCTACTTGAGACAGATATAGTGCTGCCACACTGCAGTATCACACTGTAGCCATGTGGCATGATACCACACCAAGTCACATTATCCTGACACCCGGCCAACCAGTCCTGGAACTACCAGTATATGCTGAGCGCCAAGCAAGGAAGCTATACCAGTATTATTTTTTATGACTTTCATATGTCACAGCTGGGGATTGAACCCATGACCTCCTGATTCTGGAGCAGACGATCTAACCAAACTGCCACCAAGACATGTCCTTTACTTCATGCTTATTCATCTAGCTGCACAAATTAATGACATGATGAATATTAATTTGCACAAAATCAAATTTTATATGAAACAACAGATTTTTCTTTACTGCAGACTGAGTGTAGGATCTGAGCAAACAGAGGAGAACCTGGCTATCTGGGTATAAGCTCAGTTTGCCAATATGCCAAATTGAGTCAATATGAAGTAATGGTTAATATATCCTTTACAGCATATAGACGTATCTTTATGGAACAGAATTAGGGCAAAAATTGCATCTCACCGTCTTACAAGTCCATGTTTACACGTGACATTCTGCCTTTGCCATACTGACAAGTGATATGCTGTATTATGTTAAGTGCGTTTATCAATGCTGTCTACTGACTAATGCTCTTGTGTATCTTGCATTAGTTAATGATTTGGCTTTCATGTGTCAAAATTTGATGCTGTTATATTTTAATGTTTTGTTGAGCAACTATCAATGTGACATTTGTTTTACATTAAACTGTCTAAACTGCCTCATTTGGGGCAGAATAATCAAAGAGAAGTTAATTCATAGAATCAAGATCCTGCGTTTCGTTTTTACTCAGGGGAGGAAACTGAATACTCGGAACTCTGGGAAAGTAATATGATCATAACAGGAGTTGAAATATAATAAATGTATAACAGTTTGACTTTTTAAATAGTTTTATTTTCACTTAGGGTAATTTTTAGGAGGGGGTGGGGGGCATAGCCCCTTGGTTTTTAGGTGTGTGTGTGTAGTGGGGGCGGGGGAGGGCATAGCCCCTTGGGAAATATTTTTTCTAGGAGGATGGAGGTGCATTCTGAGGGGCATCTGAGGGAAATTTGGTAGATTTTTTTTCAGTTTTGACAAGATTCCTGTCCCACGACCCTCTTGTTATTGTAATGGGGGCGAATGACAACGCTTGGAGGTTGTTGCAGTAGGTGGGCAGTTAACCTATTATTGCTCTTAGGAAGGACCAGTACTAGACTCATATCCTCCGTAAAAATCTCGCATACAAAACCATGGTAGGTAGCCGCCGGGCTTGAACTCACAACCCGCTTATTCAATATATAGATCGTGAAAATATTTTTCTACATGATTTATAGTGACATTAATACGAACTTTATGGCACAGGCTGCAAAGCTAGGTTGCGAGTTCTAATCAAGCTTGGGGACGTTTTTGTGATATGTATTAAAAACTTGTCAATAATTTATTAAAAAAAATGAAAATAAAATGTATGTTCAGCAATACTAAAGGCGTTTGCCTGATTCAGATTAAAGCAGACACAGTTCCGTTGTTGTTGTAGTTGTATTGGGGTTTACCGTCGCTGCGATAGTATTTCAATCATATTGCGATGTCCAGCTAATTACAGGTGGAGGAAGACCCCGAGTACACAGAGGTACCCGGGTAGAACCACCGACCTACCGCAAGCAAGCTGGAAGGCTTCCTCACATGAAAAATCCGAAGTCCCTACCGGGATTCGAACCCACAGCGGTGGGGGGCTTAGAGATTTGAAGTCCACGACTGTAACCGCTCGGCCACGGCCCGGTGACTCTGGGACTTAATTATGAAACTACGAACAGTATGTAGATCGACGAGATGTGCTCGTATATAAAATTTTGCGTGACTTTCATTATTTTTAAATATTCATCTTTGTAAACCTGAGCTCATATAATTTATATCTGAAATGTTTGGCCTGCAATTAGAAAAGCAATGGAAAGTATTATGTAAAATGCAATTATGTCTTTAAGCAGTGGATCTACTTTCAATTTCAAACAATTTGTTTAAAAGAAATAACTTTTTCGAATTTGGAAACAGCCACAGTTTCGTACTTCATTTTGCCGATTCTTCCCGAACAGTAGTATAAAGTGACTTATTATAGGCACGCCACCTTTTCTGTGGAGGACGAAATTTCTGTATATACTACTCCGAACTACCGACAGCGAGTTCAGGTGACCAACTACAGTTCTACTCGAGTTATAGAGCGTCCGCCTCGGGTGCGGGAGGTCGTGGGTTCGATCCCTGGTCGCAACATACCAAAGTCGCAAAAAAAAAAAAAAAAAAAAAAAAAAGGTACTGTTAAAGCTCCCTTGCTTGGCGCTCACCATTTAAGGGTAGATGCAGGGCTGGCTGGCCCGGTGTCAGGATAATGTGACTGGGTGTGGTATAATGCCACATGTCCACGGCGTGATACTGCAATGTGGCAGCACTATATCAATTTCAAGTAAACATCGTCTCCAAATGACTTAAAAATACTGTCGGTGGGACGTTAAACCCAACAAACACACACTACTCGAGTAAACTCGTATTGATGATGTAATAAATATACTCTAGTTAGCAACCAACTGAACGTATGAGGCTTACCCCTTGTGACTTTATATGTAAATAGACATATGATTAAAACAATAGATCTTTAATTTATGACTTTTTTCGAGCTTGGGCTTTAATAAAGTAGCTGCCAGCTTACATGCTTATTTAAAGACAGGATATCATAGATATTTATAAATTTCTATAAATTTGCCTAGATGCTTTCCGTCCGCCATATTGCTTTCTAGTCTACCCACCTACCTCTCTGGGTTGAACTCGCGTAACCCTACAGAGTTCATATGGTAAAACCCCGCACGTTTTATTTGCAACTCTGGTAACTCTAGTTAACTCTAGTAGCTAAACTGAACTCGCTCCAAGTCAAACCGACAGAGCGCCCTCCAACGTCATGATGCTAGGTGCACATTTTGACATTTGTCATTCTGCTTGCGTACATGTGTTATTTTGCTTAGCTACACGTGTCATTCATCGATTCGTTAAACCGACGAAATAAATTCCATTTTAATACTGGACTGTCCAGCTATACACAGTGCTATACGGTGATGAAATGGAAATAAAAGCAGATGTATTTTCAGTAGTTAATTATGATGTGAATGAGTAATGAATGTTTAATGTAAAAAAACAACAACAAATAACGCAGACGACGATTACACCGTATTGTACTAGTCAAAATGATGCTAGTCACTTAGACAAATGAAGCAATAAACATGTCAAAAGGCAAAATGTATTTTTTGCCCGAATTCTGTTCCATATATCTTGATGCCTTGGCAGGACCTTTCTGTAGATCATGCAGTGTCTCCTCTGTTAGCTCATACAGGATTATAGCTCAGATTCTACAGTCAATCAATGGAAAACACCTATAACTTCATCCCAATTATCAAAGTTGCAGATAAGACAAACTGAATGTTTCATTATTATTTCAAACTAAAGTGTCTTTGAAAATTTGATAGTCCAGTCTATTACACTTGTTTCTGAAGTCTCTGACGGGAAAAGTGTGCCAATCAGTGGGCTTAAACCAATGACTGCAAGAACACAAGTGTCATGTGCCCTACTGACTGGGATAACCATATGAAGGGTTCAACCAAAACACCCTGAACTTCTCTGCTTCTTACTGACTGAGCTAAACTGGCAAATAGGTCTACAAACATAAACTACATTTCTAATAAGGAATAAAATGGATAAACCAAAACATTAACATATCCTCACTAATGTAGATCTAATGTAATATTATTTTGATGAGACAATATTGCGATCTACCAATTTAGTTTAATCCATGACCATTAATGAAAATAGTTCTGTGTAAATGGTTGATATGGTAATTCTTTCAATAATATGATCCTGTACATATACATTACCGGTACACTTCTATTGAAGATTTGTCTTAACATCTTCAATCCCGTTTCACCTTGACTTGACAAACTTTGGGGACAATTCCTTGGCTATTTTCGTTTGTCAAGGTTAGAATTTTATCATTGTATAATTAAAATCATTATTTGTCTCCAAATAAATTTAATCAATATTATAATAAGATCAATTATATAATACTCTATGTGATTGTTTTATGAAGATATACCCGTAAAAATCTACTTCATATAATGGTTGATCCCCAACATTTTCAAAATGGCGGCCCCCATGTCGGTCGGTCGGTTAGTGCCGAGGAAATTTTTACATAACATCTGCATGGTAAATTGACACAGCGTTTTACATTTTTATTTACCAGAAACGTGTTATTTTCTTATCTATATTGTTATTCAATATATCGATGATGGTGTGTTGTATGAATTACCGTGCACGTCTGCTGTCAGAAAATTTCGTTACACTTTGTGACCCCTGTCACACAACCGGTTTAGCCAGATTTTCTTGTAAGGCAGCTTTGGTTTTGAAAGCAGGATAACACACATCCAGTTATCATGCATTGGATCAAGTTACTTGGAAAATTTTCGTAGAATCTTTTGTGCTGCGTGTTAATTTAACCCAGGTCAAAATATAGGACGTTCTGGCTGTGTTCTTACTAGTCTATCAACAGTTGCAGTAACACTTATCATTGGAGGTTCTTAATACAAAATGATTTCCATGCAGAATGACACTAATATGCTGAAATTATTAAAAGAAAAAGTACATTATCTTGGAAATTCCATTTGCTGTGTTTACATTTTAATAAATGGAAGTCATTTGTGCACAATTCATAACTTCTACAATGTCACCTAGGTGGCGGAGTAAGGTACAATCAAAATGATAGCATAATGTTTGACACCCAATGTGTTAAATATTATTTTTGAGTGAATAATCATTTATAAATAATTTTTTGGTGTGTTTCAACATGAATTGGACAAATCCCACCTATGAACAAACATGTTGTCCAGTGATGTAGGAGGCATTTCCACTCACTATCCATAAAGGGTCCAGAGGACTAAGCTTTCTACAGCCTTCTCCTTTCAAGGCTTCTCAATGGTCTCCTTCATCTGCCATTCAGTCAAGGCTGTGGTAGAGCTGAAGGGTTGGATTCTTCACAGATCACATTCTAGAATGAAACCCAGATCATCCTGATAGTATTGAGTTTCCCAAAGATTATTCAGAGTGAAGTCCCAACGAGACAGAACATAAACAGTGACCCTGGACTGCAATTATTTATATGTACATCTTCTCTGGTCAATACCAGGTCTACACTGGCTACTTTTTCTTCATAGTTTTGGTTGAATATTACCATGGCACTCTCCTAAAAATTGTTAAACAAGGAAAATGATAGTTAATATCTATATTTTTTTTTTACAATTTTTGCTGTTCGAGTCGTGGGACTGACAATGCTAAAGAATATAGAAAATGTGCATCCTACCGGTCACTGGTGTGACTTCTTCACCCTCAAATGTTAATACTAGTTACATGCTTTCACCAGTAGACATTCCTTGAAGTGCTCGCATGGCTTCCAAAACAAAAATACTGTGCTGTCCATACTAATGAGACTGGAAATAGGTCTTTTCTTTCTGGTTACCAATAGCACCTCCCTATTTACCCACTCAAAACCTTCTAGGCCTTTGTTGGCAGTACCTGCACCTACCACAAGGCAATTGTCCTGCTTAGGCCCAGCAAATATTTGACATGCCCTTTCACTGGCCAGTATTCTTGACAAGTCAGTGTTTGTATACCCATGACCAGATAACAGGTGCACCAGTTTTCCCCGAGATATAACCTCTTTCTATTTCACAAATGGCATTTGCAGCTCCTTAAAATCTAGCAACCACCCAAGACTCCAGTAGCCACTGCACACCTTGACTGCATGAGACAGTAGTGCCTTAATTCCAGCACTATCAGAAGCTCCTGGTAATACAATATTGTCTCCCTACTTACCTTGCCATTCTGCACTGATGGCAAAATCAGAAGCATCAGTAGTCATAATAAAGGGTTATTCTTGTTTGCAGAGATTATACTGGGGAATGCATTTACAAGTGTTTCAATACATTTCCTTGGTTAGACCAGTACTTTGTACCTGGGAAGATTCTTTCTTCCAACAGGATTTGAACCCAAAATCTTGGATCTGCAGTCATGGACCAGGATTGTGGATCTGAAGGTTGTGAGTTACCATCAAGTATCAAGTTAAAGGATAAGCTTTAAACTAATATTTATTTATTAGATCTCTGTAGAAGTGAATTCAGTTTTGTAAATCTCTTCTCATGCCAAGTCACAGGCAGTTATTATTTTATCAGTAGTGTGTCATATAGTGTCATCAGAATGATATATTGTATAAACTTAAGATGAAATTATTCATGCAGTGAAAATCACGTAAGTGATAAGGTATACATGTATTTTATATTTCCAT
>CM037780.1:73201546-73251546 GCA_021229015.1 Solen grandis | reverse complement strand
GAACTGACCCAGATCAGACATCTCCTTTATGGTGCTGTCTGTTCGAGGTCTTCTCTTTTTTCTCATATATTTTTGTGACTTGATATCGAGCCTTTACAGTATATACAGCATTTAACGGCTATTGCTCATTTACTGTCCATTTGGTCATGAATTTGGTCAAAACAATTTTGTGAGGTAAGGATTAAGAACTTAAAGGCCCATTATGCTTCCAAGAAAGCAGTGTATAGTCTTTGGACAGACAAGCAATATGTGTGCTACACATATATGTGTTATGTATGGTGGCATATTTCTGCCAGCCACTTATCCACTTAGCTATGTCGAAACTTTTCTGAAAAATTGTCACATATTCAGTTAGTATCTGGCAAATAGAAAACTTTCGTGTTATCCTTTCAGGTATCTTAACAGGACAAAACTGCCTGTTAGTGCAAGCATTTTTCACATAATTATCTGGAAAAAAGTATGATATCCAGTTAACCTAAGTGAATATGTGATTGGAAGTAGTGGGCACTAACAGACAGTTTAGTTCAGTTAAGATACTTAAGCGGATAACTTGAAAATTTTCTACTTGCAAGATAATAACTGAATATGTGACAATTTTTTCAGAAAAGTTTCGACATATTAAGAAGATAAGTGGCTGGCAGAAGTATACCACCATAGTTATGTGATGCAATCTGTATATATTTGTTGACGACAACGTTACTATAGTGGTATAAATAAGAAAGAATCTTTTAATCAAGATCTATGGTGGCATATTTCTGCCAGCCACTTATCCACATAGCTATGTTGAAACATTTCTGCAAAATTGTCACATATTCAGTTAGTATTTGGCAAGTAGAAAACTTTCGTGTTATCCTCTCAGGTATCTTAACAGGACAAAACCGCCTGTTAGTACTCACTACTGAGATCGGAAAAGTTGGCTACTAGTAACCAGCTTCTCGAAAGTTAAGTTAGTTACTAGTAGCTGGTTACTTCTGGGTGGAAAAGTTGGCTACGGGTAGCCAGCTACTAGGTAACTGGTTACTTCTAAAGGGAAAATGCAGCTAGTAGCCAGATAATAGAGAATCTTAATGATATTTTTCGCAATTAAAATCATTAAGTGAAAGAGAAATCCTAAACAATGAACATATTCACGATTGGTAGATTAAAAGTCCAAAAAGTAACACATTTAACTTAAATTGTATCTTCGTAACCAAATTTCATTTATATTTTTGTCGAAGATGTCGAAGAAACAAGAAGCTTGGCATTTCTTTTTTATGAAATCATTAATTAATGTATTCATAATTGTCATGGTAACCTTCACGAGAATTTATATCAATTTTCATTTTATGACGTCAAAAAGCTCACCACCTACCGTTACATTTTGGTCAATATTTTTCTAAATGTTTTCGCCGAAAAGACAAGTAGCTGGGTGTTTATATTTCATATATTCTTAAACTATGGATATATTCATAACTGTCATGGTATTCCCTACCAGAAAATACTAAACTTTATTTAATATCATCAAAGAGCTCGCCAGCTACCGAAACATTTTGATTGGACTATCAAAATTTTTCTCACCACTTTCGCCGAAAAAAACAAGTAGCTTGGTGGTTATTTTTCAATATTCATAAACTGCTACCGGTACATTTTAATTGGACTATTAATATTTTTTTTAATATTTTAGCCGAAAAAATAGGTAGCTGGGTGTTTATTTTTCATATATTCATAAACTATGGATATATTCATAATTGTCATGGTATTCCCAATCAGAAAATACCAAACTTCATTTAATATCTTGAATGAGCTCGCCAGCTACCGGTACATTTTGATTGGACTATTAATATTTTTTTTCAATACTTTAGCCGAAAAAACAAGTAGCTTAGTGTTTATTTTTCATATATTCATAAACTATAGATAAATTCATAATTGTCATGGTATTCCCCACCAGAAAATACCAAACTTCATTTAATATCTTGAATGAGCTCGCCAGCTACCGGTACATTTTGATTGGACAATCATTAGTTTGTTTTTTTTCAATATTTTCTCCGAAAAAATAAGTAGCTGGATGTGTTTATTTTTCATATATTCATAAACTATGGATATATTCATGATTGTCATGGAGCTCGCCAGCTATCGGTACATTTTGATTGGACTATTAATATTTTTTCAATATTTTAGCCCAAAAAACAAGTAGCTGGGTGTTTATTTTCCATATATGCATAAACTATGGATAAATTCATAATTGTCATGGTATTCCCCACCAGAAAATACCAAACTTCATTTAATACCTTCAAAGAGCTCGCCAGCTACCGGTACATTTTGATTGGACTATCAATTTTTTTCTCACCGTTTTCGCCGAAAAAACAAGTAGCTGGGTGTTTATTTTTCATATATTCTTAAACTATGGATATATTCATAATTGTCATGGTATTCCTCATCAGAAAATACCATACTTCATTAAATATCTTCAAAGAGCTCGCCAGCTACTAGTACATTTTGTTTGGACTATTAATATTTTTTCAATATTTTAGCCGAAAAAAACATGTAGCTGGGTGTTTATTTTACATATATTCTTAAACTATGGATATACAAATATTATGATATTCCCCATCAGAAAATACCAAACTTCATATAATATCTTGAATGAGACCGCCAGCTACCGGTACATTTTGATTGGACAATCAATATTTTTTCACCGTTTTCGCCGAACAAAACAAGTGACTGAGTGTTTATTTTTCATATATTCATAAACTATGGATATATCCAATATTATTATGGTATTCCCCGTCAGAAAATACCAAATTTCATTTAATATCATTAAAAAGCTCGCCAGCTACCGGTACATTTTGACTGGACTATCAATATTTTTCAATGTTTTCCCCGAAAAAACAAGTAGCTGGGTGTTTATTTTTCATAAAAATAATAAACTACTGATATATTCATAATTTCCATGGTATTCCTCACGAGAAAATGTTGTCATGGTATTCTCTGGCGAATAAGCCCCCCCCCCCCCCCCCCCCCACACACACACACACACACACACTACCACTAAAAAATTAAACAAAAACAAACTCATTTTGAGCAGACTCTCCCCCATTATTGCAACTCTCTCCCATTATTACCTGTCACCAAGAACCAATTTATGGCTGTGGTCCGCGGTGAGTCATATGTTTGGTAATGGGAGATAGGGATAGACACTGGTGTTTAATTTTGACTTGGGATGCTAGCTAGTCTTATAATTAAAATGTAGTCATGTACATGTGTTTAAATATCTGAGAAATCATCTTTCAATTGCAGTGTATATGCGTATTACTTTTGTAAATAAGCGTTTTTGTCATTTACTTTTCATAACAGAGCAAAAAACATATTGTTCGCGGCGATGAAAAGTTCAGTTATATATATTTAGTTAGAGCAACACACACACACACACACACACACACACACACATATATATATATATATATATATATATATATATATATATGGCTCTAACTTTATATAATTTTCTACTAACTGTGTTCCGGTAAATAAGTTTGTTTGGAGACTGACTAATTATAAGAGAGAGATAGAGAGGAGACGTTTATCTTAACAGGTTTATTCACACGCGCCGACCAGCCAGTTATAAAAGTAAAAGTTCAAAGGAACGGCGCAAATTAATATCATCAGCAGAGAGCAGTGTGATACACGGGGTTAAATATGTACACTCATGAGCCTATATTTATGAAGCATTACTTTTAGAACTGAACAAGATTGTTGGTATTGTTGTAATACAGGCTTAATTCAACATAAATTATTCACAGGCACGAATTAATTTCATTCTAATTATATGTTTTATTATCTGTTGTATTTTTTTATTTGTTGAGGGTGCTAAATTACAAACTGACACCGCCTTTTCTTCATGTCGAAATATAAAAATAAAATGTCGGCAGTCATTTTTTGAGAAATTACCTTAATGTCACACCGTAATGAAACCAATATCATGTAAATAATGACGGAAATATATTTCCTTAATGCATACACGAATCTGCATTTCTTCGCGAAAACATTTAGAAAAAAAAAGGCTAATAAAAAGTAACAGAAGCCGGAGGGCTCTTTCAAGGTATTAAATGAAGTTTGGTATTTTGGTAAATAACCACCCAGTCACTTGTTGTTGTTTTTTTCGGCTAAACAATATTGATAGTCCAATCAAAATATACCGGTAGCTGGCGACCACTTTGAAGATATTAAATGAAGTTTGGTATTTTCTGGAGGGAATACCATGACAATTATGAATATATCATAGTTTATAAATATATGAAAGATAAACACCCAGCTACTTGTTTTTTCGCCGAAAGCATTGAGAACAATATTGATAGTCCAATCAAAATGTACCGGTAGCTGGCGAGCTCTTTATTTTGAAGATATTAACTGAAATTAGTATTTTCTGGAGGGGAATACCATGTCAATTACGAATATATCTATAGTTTAAGAATATGTGAAAAATAAACACCCTGCTACTTGTTTTTTCGGCTAAAACATTGAAAACAATATTGATATTCCAATCAAAATGTACCGGTAGCTGGCGAGCTCTTTGAAGATATTAACTGAAGTTTGGTATATTCTGGTGGGAGAATACCATGACAATTATGAATATATCTAATATTTATAAAGAATATGTTGAAAAAAATAATTTAGCACACAGACAATTTGTTTTTTATTTTGGCTAAAACAAATCTTGATATCATATTTAGGACCTTATATGCCAATCAAAATATACCGGTAGCTTGTAGCTCTTTTCTTTAAAGTAACATTTGTACTGATTACTGTGCAAACTTTTACCCATGACAATATTTCAGAAATATATTTCAGATCTGTATAATGATTTTCATGAAAAAAAATGACGCTAATAGCGGTATATTCTTCGAAAAAAACTATTAAGCATGTAGATAAAAAATTTCTGTTAAGGTCAGCTGTATAACATTTAAGTGTTATTACTTTTTCTTTTTGGATTAAATCATAGAAAGTGATTTCAGTAAGTTATAAGGATTCTCTTTCACATTAATGCTATTTAAATTGGGAAAAAAAATCAAAAAAATTCCCGGTAGCTACCTACTATGTATAGCTGCCTTCCTCTCTATGAATAAGAAACCAATACTATGCTTTATATCATTGTTAGCCAACTTATTCACAAAATAAGCAGCTATTAAAATAACTAATTTTTACTATCGAAAAGTATACATAGCTACTGATATCTAGGTTACTAAAAGTACGCGACTTTCCGCTTTTCGAACTGTCAGAAGCAATCTTTTTTATTCACTCAAGATAACTAAATATGTCGCCTTTTTTCAAGTTAGTCAGTTAAATTATGTGGATAACAAGCATTTTTTCACATAATTATTTGGAAAAAAGCATGATATCCAGTTAACCTAAGTGAATATGTAATTGGCAGTAGTGGGCACTTACAGACAGTTTAGTCCTGTTAACTTGAAAAGTTTCTACTTGCCAGATAATAACTGAATATGTGACAATTTTTCAGAAAAAAAAATTGACATAACTAAGTGAATAAGTGACTGGCAGAATTGTTTACAATTGTTTACAAAAATAACTAATTTGCATATCCCGCCTGTCTTCGTCAATTTTCCCTAGTCATTCCGTATGTCTCCGTTAACGAATCACGAGTGCATAAGTTGATGATGCAAAAGATCAACAAATTTGATTCGACGACGGTTTTTCAAATTCAAATTATTTCCGATTACCCGCTATTTTCGGGAATACTCGCCATTGCAAAATGTAAACAATGAGAGTATTTTGACATTCATCCAAAATACTAAATTGCGTAATTTGATCAATACATTTGCAATACGTTTAACTGTTATTTTATAGCAGATATGTGTACAGTATGTGCCATTTGTGTTAGTCTACAATATGCAAATGCTATTTCATGAAAATTGAATCATTATGAAATGAACATTTTTCATCAGTAATTGTATAAAACATTGATATTTTATTGCAGAAGGCCTCGTGAAAATAAGTTTTACTTAAAATGGTTTTTGTAATTCTCTTATTGTATGTTAAGGGACATTAGTTTAGTACACGATTTACTTTTGATTACACACAAATAGCATGTATTTATTTATTTTTTCATTTATTTATTTATTTATTTATTTTAGATTCATTACCTACTTATTTTAACATATTACTGGTATAATAATATAAACTACCCTGCAATTTTTCAAGTGTTGTCTGCAAATACAACTATATCATCAGCATACACTACCACATAAATTTTAATAGCTCAAGTTTAACACCATCAAAACCACTATCTGATTATTTTCAAAAACACGGATTTAATCATGATAAAATTAGTGCTGAAACTTACGTTTAGGTAAATATAGATTACATAAATATATTTATTTCTGAATTATTAATTTTATACTTTTAGTTCTTAAATGGTTAAACGCTTTGTTTAAATGTTATGAGGATAAACAACGATTGATCTATATAATAAAATATAGACTATGTAAGTTCAAATAACAACCTATGGTATTTTTGAACAGGGTTGCTTGCAACGCTGTTCTATGCAATCGCACAACATTTCGGGGCTATATTTAGAAATCTATATTTAGATTTCCCTCTTTTTTGTTTTCTGTCTTATCACTAACCGGTGGTAATTTCATGTTTATTTTAATTCGATTGCATTATGGAAGTCGAAACTGAATCGGAATGGTTTGATAATCGATGCTGAAGAAAATGTGATTAATAAAATGAAATAAAAACATTAAATGCGCAAGTGAATAATTCAATTCGGAGGTTGGCTGGAATTTTAAGCGCTAGGTAACAGATATAGATATAATTGGTCTTCTGTCCCATTGGTCCAGTGGGTTATTTAGCAATCAGGCGTTGCAAGAGAGAGTTGTGGGTTGTATTCCAAGTCACGAAAATATTTTTTGAATATTTTTGCAATATATATATATATATATATATATATATATATATATATATATATTGAATATGATCAATTTACTTATATCAAGTACATGCGTATATAAAATGAAATATGAAAAAGACATTATATAAATTAATGAAAGTTTGCTGTTTTAGATTTGCTTTCCCATATTGATATAAATCGTATAATCTGTTGGCAAGAGTGGCGATGTGCTTATTGTTAGCAGTCTATTGAAACAAACGTTATGTTCATCTTTAAAGAAAAGAACGTGTTCGCGCAAGGTTAAAGCGGGTTTATAACATTGGAATTATTGGTCTTAAAAATTACCATTATTAAATTTAAAAAAAATTTAAAACCCGCTTAAGGCTTTGATTACTTTAACGTTGTTTCGACGAGATTTAAGTAAAATGAAACAATTCATATATGTATATAATGAAATTTTTGTTGAAAATCTAGAGAATTTTGTATAACTACGTTTTATAACATATATATTAACTTCCTGTAAAGAATCGTAAACATATGTACTTCTTACGGTCGTTTTAAACATGAATTTGTGAGGTTTCTTAGCGGATTTATTAAAATTAGCGTAGAGAGCATTACCCATAGACATAATTTTCCTCTCAGGAAGTAAAATCTGTATGTTTACTTCATTTGAAGCTGACATTCCGAAGTGATTAGCAACATCAATAATTCGCATTTCAATTCTTTAATAGGTGTAATTGTATTTCATCAAAAATATGTTAATTCGCAAAAATATACATAAACAAAAGAAGAAAAATAATCCAAGATATTATTTCATTTACAAAAACGCCCAACTTAAAAGTAATTTCTACTTACTGAGAAAAATAAACAACTTTTTGATTTTGCAGACAGACGAAACATCTACGGTATAACTTAAACACACTTACCTCGAAATCGTGTTAGAAAATGATGCACGTTGACAACTCTTCCGAAATTTTCTTGTAGGAAATCAATTCAACCCTCCTCTCAATCCCTATATATATATGCGTGCTATTTGATTTACATCATAAATCCGTCCAGTAATAAGTTGTATAACATACACATAAAATGTGATAACTGGGCATTTGATGTAAACAAATAGCAATAATGTATTAAAAGGCTAACCGATTACAGTTTCCTTGAATTCTTTCAAATATATTATTTATGCAAGGAATATCGTGTTCATCTTTTGAACACACCTATATTATTACCAATAAATGTAAACTTGCTTTTTTAATTATAAACATAAAACATTTATTCCAATATTATTGTTAATTAAGAGTTTCATTATCAATAATACTCGGACCAAGTATAATGTTTAATACTTTTTACATTAGTGGATAGTAGTGAAATAAACTATATTCGGTTTTAGCATGACATTTCAACAAAGGATGGCGTTAATTATTTTTTTTGCTTGGCAGTCTGGCCATATATACGAGGGTTACCAGAAACTAGAGTCGCTAACGCGACAGCGCCAGTTTTCGCAGATACAACAGTGATGAATTGTATTGTACTGGAGTTTACCGTCGCTGCGATAGTATTTCAATCATACGACGTCGAGTCTGTGTTGAAAATTGCGAATCACTGAGGCACATGTCTCACTATTTATATTTCTGATTTCCCTTTTTATGGCTGTTTTAAGGTCATCAGTGGTTTTCGGCGAAGGTTTATACACACGGTCTTTAAGGTACCCCCACAGAAAAAAGTCCAGAGGACTCAAATCAGGAGAGTGGGGAGGCCATTCAATGGCTGTCTTCAACGAAATGAAGTTTTGGCCGAACGTCTCTTCCAACCATGCTAGCACATCTGTGGCTGTATGTGGGGCAGCTCCATCCTGCTGAAACCATATATCGCCTACATTTACAACTTTCTTTCTCAATGCTGGCATAAACTTTCTTTTCATAATATTCAAGTAGCGATCTTTATTTACAGTTTCTACGCTACCTTCACTGCCTCGTAGAAAAATGGACCAATAATTCCATTTGCACTTAACGCGGCCCACACCGTAACCTTTTCTGAATGCAGTGGTTTTTCTAAATAATAGTAGGAATAGGACTGACCTGATCAGCCAGAGAATATAGTTTTTATGTTACAGACACAAGTCTAAAGAACAAATTGCAGAAATCCGCATGCAAATTGAATAATAACTTTTTGACATATAAGCAAAAGAGTACCATGTCATAATCATGCTCTGATAGAGGGCATCTCTTTTAGGGGGAGTATATGCGGCCTATGTTGGGACTGCTTTACACACTGCCTCACTACCTGTGTTTATGAAATAACCACTTTTTTCAAAGAGACATCTATCTTTGAACTGGAATAGAAACTGCATTTCTTAACCGATGTCAACAATCTTTCTTTTATTGAAGAGCAAAGACTTTCTTTAACATTATCACAAAGGATTTTAACACAACATGCCGTAAAATGATATAGAATTGTGTAAATAAAGGATAAAACTTTTAACCTGCTGTTGAATCACCAAATCTCAACTGATCTTCAAAAAAAAAAAATATCACCAGAGAGGTCTCAGCAAGGACTTTAATTTTCATGCATACTTTACCGATAAAATATTTTTAGATGTTGAGTTATTTAAGGCCATCAATCGACATATGACCTTGACATTTGCAATTTTGCCAAATCTAAACTGTGAGCACCTTTGAAATATAAAACTACTTAACTTTGAAAATTTCATGAAAATAGTACAATAAATAAAGACAAGGGCATCAAACAAGAGGGCCAATATGACCATATAAGCGCTGTTGAAGAAATAAATTCTAGAGTGTAAACAAAGTGAAATCTGGCATTTTTACATTAAAATGGGCATAACTCCTGACCTAATAGGCTGAAATCACGGTTGCCTCTGCGGCGACGAAATTGGTGGTTTTACCTGTATGACAGGTGCTAATTACACGAGATAAAGAGAGATATATTAATAAACCGAAACATTTCTCCATCCAGGCCGGGATCCAGCGGGGGGGGGGGGGGGGGGGGGGGGGAGGGGGCCTTGACTTAATATACTCAGCGAATTTACTATTTTTACATAACTTTGTCAGTATTATTTACCAGCGAAATTTTAATTCACTTTTCTCTACATGTGAATATTTTTTTTTTTTGTTGTTTTGTTTTTTCTTTTGCTGTAGCAAAAAAAGATCTTAGTATTCTGCAGTTTACTATTTTTACATAACTTTGTCAGTATTATTTTATGAAACTAACTCCTCTAAATATTTTTCCTGAAAGGAATAATACAAACAGTAGGCAGATTCATCACCATGTTCACTTTTTTAAGATTAACGAATGCAATAATCTGCATGTATGCGTATGTGTATTCATGGTGTCTTAATGTAGACACCCTGGTGTATCTTAAATTTATATATAAAAAAAAATGAATAAGAAATTCAAGAATTTGAAAATTTCATTCTGCCATATTTTAGGACAATACATATTTTGGGTCAATGTATATGTAGATTATGCATGATCATTAATCAAATCAAATCCAAGTAACCAGTCATTGAGCAATGATACTGATAAGATACTAATGCACAGAAAACACAATTTATGTGCGATATAAAACGGATATTAAAGATTTTATATTAAATATCAACATCTTTTATTACTGAATATTGTTTGTTTTGTCACTGATTTCACATTTAGAAAAAATAAAATTGCAAAAAATCGACACGCAGAAGGGGCCCAAAACATTCTGCAACCGTCCGACCCTAAAACGTGCGTTTTTATCTGGGAATTCTATGTGTGAAGGCTGCTTTCAGATCGACAATTAGACATTCAAGATTACCAAGTTCGAACCAAATACAGAATATACCCGGTATTCCCATCCATATATTTGACAAAATATGTTTAACGTGTTTTTTTCCCTCAGACTTAAACAACTGTCTTTTACACTGTTGAGTCTAAAACAGATGATCATTCAAAGCATTCACTAATTGATAGTGTACGCAAGTCACTGATTTGGGGGGTGGGGAGAGGGGTTCCCAAAAAAACACTTATTAATTTTTAATGCCAGTTTGCGGTTGAAAATGTACGAGAAACTTATATTTTTTACAATATCTCCCAATACTGGAGTAAATGCCCTTTCAGTAATATCAGTGTCCCAGTCTGTATAACCCCCCCCCCCCCCCCCCCCCACTACCGTCATTTTTTTAATACAACTGTAGTCAAATAGTATAACATGGCTTTGCGAAGGTAAAATATATCGGCTGCTATCAGGAAAAGTTTCCCCTGTGTCTCGCGGAAGCTTCGAAAGCGTCGCGAGCCATGTGGAGTAATCGGGAGAACTTCATTGCTTGCATTAAAATTTTTCCCTATATGTTTTCGAAGTTTTATCGGGGAAAACAGGCAGGGGAAACACACGGATAGCTTCCCGGAAGCTCCCGGGAAGCATTCACGGAGCTTCCGCGAAATATTTTTTCCTCCGAGGAATCCCCTAGGCTTCGGTGATGTCTCAAAGATTCGGTGACCTTTCTGTGACACATTCCAGATCCTTTGATAGAATCTCAAAAAAATCGCAAAAAAAAATCGACAAGCGCACTCTAAAGTTTGTTGCTTTTTTGGTCAACCTTAGACTAAGGATAGACTTTTGGGGGTCAAAAAAGCCATGGGACATTCCTGGGGGCATCATCATGAACCCCCCAAAGTCCACCTTGGTTTTGTCTCTTAATTCCATCACCAATTCTCATAATCTCCATAATCTTCCCCGAGACACATAGGATGGTTCGATACGATACATCCCCTAATCTGCGGGATATTCCCCCGATGATGTTTCAAATTCGGTGAAGCTCCGAGGCACCTTCCCCGATCATCGGAGAAATTTCCCGAGCATCGGAAGCCATCCCCGATAATACAAGGCCATTCGTACCATAGCCGATCCAAACATTAGTGAACGTTTCAACGGACCAATCCCGAAGCTTCTCATGGGACTCCTCCGTCTTTTTGGCTCAAACATTTGATGCAATTGGGAGAAAATTTGTGTATTTCCACATCACCGATGATTATTCTCCATGGGGACCTAGGCACTAGATATATGGTGTTCCAAGTTAAAAAAAAAAAAAACACTTCACTTTCATCCCCAGATACCCTTCAGAATGCATCTCCGTAACACATTTCCATAACACTAAAAAAAAAAAAATTCCGGATCCTCCTAGCACTCACATCACATTCAGATTTTGCCCCCCCCCCCCCCCCCCCCCCCCAGCGGAAAAATTCTGGATCCGGACCTTCCATCAGTATTAATAGTTGATAAAATGATAAAAATGCTGACAGATTATCCCAGAAAATCGGCCAAACTATTGTCAAATCGTATTAATTACGGAGATCATAATGTGCAAATGACCTTGCAGCATGTTTTATAATCATCCAACATGTCATTTCACACTTAAATAGCTGGCTGTATAATTATGTACTTAATAATTCCAGTATTCAGTGCACAATAATAAAAAGAACTTACTAACTGACTTACTTACAAACACATTGATTAATTATCAACTCTGTACACTCTACTTAATACCCATTTTATATTTGAGTTACAGCAGCAACGTTTTGTTTTGTTTGCATATCTTGCTTATAAATAAATTCGTTTTGGTAGGTTTTGTTTCGAACACACCTGAAAACGATGGGATACCTGCTAAGTATACATTAATAAATTTGTATAAAATCACGTTAATGCAATGGAGCCTTATCTAGGGTTCAAATACTTTGACAGCTCGACCGTTGATATAGCCCATACATAAGTCGAAGTCCCGATGTCTGACATACTAGTATTGTTGTCATTATAATTGTGTATAAGTAATATGATAAATGTTTTAAAATTGCAGATGCTAAGAGTGTAAAGTTCTGGCATTTTTGTATAATTCAAGGCCAATACCTCCTGACCGATCTGGCCTATAACAGCCTTTATCAAACTTAGTTGAGAGATTATGACCATAAACATTGTCATGAAGTTTAAAGATGATTGCTTAAGACATGAAGATGCTAGAGTGTAAAAAAAACTTTATGTACGAGCATTAAAACTTGATTAAAATATCGCGGATTTACTTGTCTTGTGAAAACTAATTTATTGTACTCGTAGGCTGTGTCATATCGTCATATTTATATACCTATGACCTAGTGTCTGTTACATCTCACGTCTTTTCTCATGTCTTTGTTTACTTACATGCATGTCAGGTCATTAATTTATCAATTCTTCATGCTAATACTTGTGCATTAACAATAACCATTTATAAGCTTTTTCGTTTCGTTTCAGAAAGGGTTTTCAAAAATAAGAATTGTTTTGTTTCTTTTTTTATCACATTTGTCTTTTGATGTTTGAAATGTATGTTTGATGTATATGAATGTCACACTATTGTATTATGTGTATGATGCTTACATCACATTCGTATCTATACATTTGTGAATGCTCTCCGATACTGGAGGAAATAAAGATATATAGGGGACTTTTTAGATGTTAACATTGTCATGAAGTTTAAAGATGATCACTTGAAGGGACTGCCCCACAGATGCTTATATGACGAAAAAAAAAAAAAACTTCTAATTTCAAGAAAATCAATGTTATAATTGTATGTGAGGCACTGAAATCTGATCACTGATAACTTACATTACCAAAGAAATCTCGAGATAGTTTTTTTCTAACGCAAATTTACTGCGTTACAAACGCACTAAGTTTTAAAATTAGATATTTGAAAAATCACGTGACAGCGCAAGTGCAAATAGTGAAATCTGGCAGTTTTATGTTAAAAGGGGCATAACTCCTGACCTTATTAGCCGATATAAGCAATATTCGGACTTGGCCGTAAGAATATGGCTATAAACACTGTCATAAAGTTTGAAGATGATTACTTAAGAAATAAAGATGCTAGAGTGCAAACAAACTAATTGTAGACGACGGACGGACGACGGACATTCATCGATCCTAATAGCTCATCCTGAGCACACATGCTCAGGTGAGCTAAAAAAGGAAGAGAAAACAAAGTTGCAACATGTGTTTATTCTTACTTTGAACACAAACCTGATTACCAACAATGCGTTGCACTCAGTGCAACAAAAACATATCATCAGGTGTAATATACAGCATGTAATAACGTCAATAGTTGTCATTAATTTCCATGGATATCATGACTGGTTCGATCCACAGAAAATAGCCCCCCTCAATAACAGTTCATATTTTACATATGAATGTATCTCACGTTTTCTAGTACATATATGCAGAGATATGATATACCCACAGTATTGAAAATATTTCGTCCTGTGAATATCTGAAACTGAGATTTTCCTCAACTCAAAAATATCAAATTCTGTATCTCAAAACATATGAGATTTTAAAGAAATTGAAGACCATTTCCTGTAAGAATATGCTTATAACAGCATATATGCAAATTTCCTATTCTTTAGCTTAATAAATAATTGAAATAAAAGTTTGAGTTGAGGAAAATTTCAACCAGCGATGTTTTTGTTTGGTCTCAATGTATTACTGGATGAAAGCAGACATGAAACTACAAATTAAAGGGCCGACTTGAAAAGATCCTCTCTCTGCATTTATAATGCATCACATAACAATTCCTGGTTAGAGTGTGTGTTATACTTCGTTATATCTCTTGAGAGACAATCTTGGCACAATATTCATGGAAAGCAGTTCTTGGAACAGCAACTTGCATGCGTAAGGCATCTTCAATGTAGACACATGTTTTGAAGACTTGCAATACTGGCACCTGGAAAAAAAGTGGTACAGAGTTTAATTTGGCCAGGGTGCAATGAACAGAGCAAAACAAAAATTTATGTGCCTTAAGCACAAACTGTATCATCATAAAAGCAACATTATACATAGCCTGCAACGTGGAAAACTGTATACAAAAACAATGTATGTATGAATGACCTTGTAACCAGCTGACTATAAATATTTATAACTTACGTGCTCAATATTCCAATATCAGACTGAATGATTAAATGTATTGTCTCCAAATTGAAATCCTTTTCACAATCAACTGTAAATTTCGTCAATAATATTTTTTAGGATTTTCCAAGTTTTAAACATATTTTGTCAATTTGAATAACTTCGTAGGTACATGTATGATTGCTGCACACTGGATCCTCTTTCACACAGAAGGTTCAGTTACACTGCACTAGACTCTTGCCTGGCTCCAATTCCCCCAACATTGGTGGAGTTTGATCCTGATGTTTTAATTACTTCTTCTTTGTATAAACCCAACTGTCCTAAGCTACAAGGAACTATAACTCTTGACAAAAAAGAAGTTTATTTCACTGGTGATGGACCTTATGTCAATGAGGTCACTACTGTTCGTCTAAGTTTTCTAACACAATGGGATGGGACAATACACTTGATTCCTATATCCATGTAGCCCCTGTTGCTGGGTGAAATAGGGGTATGATTAATACAGGAATCATCTTCATGAGGCTGTATCAGTCCAGCCTCCTTATCTCACCATGTATAACTGCTGTATCAACCCGTAGACTAGTAGCATGGAAACCTAGTCACATTACATGACACTGGGCCAACCAGTCCTGGAACAACCCTAATGCGCTGAGCAGAAAGCAAGGGACACATACCAGTACTATCTAAATGACTTTGGTATGTTGCAGACTGGGATCAAGTCCACAACCTCCCAGTTCTGGGGCAGAATGCTTAAACAGCATAGAAACAGAGAAAACTTAATAAAAAGTATATCTAAATAAGTATATAAAGAACACAATGGACCTGATTAAACATCCACTCACCAGCCTAGGTATCCCAGCAGTCCGCACTGTTCACAAACATCCACCTCAAAAGCGTCACTGGAGATCATGAGACGTTCCAGTAGCAACATGCTGTGTAAGAAAGAAAATACATGTGTTTTTGCAGTGACTGTACGATCAAAACTTCTCAATGACATGAATCTCTACGGGGCTCAAATCTGAGGGTACATATATTCATGGATTATGTTTGAGACATTATGAGATCTACTAAATGAATGACGAATGGTTTTCTTGGGGGAAAGATATTCGTTAGTAAAACCTTTTTATGAAATGGGTTATCTGGGGAACTTCTGACTTTCGTTTATTGATCATATTTTGAGGAGTTTCCATTCAATTTATCAAAATTACTGTTAGTCTATAATTTGTTAGATGTAAGGTATGCATTTATATATATTGTTCCTCTAAAATGCTTGCACATTAATCATTTTCCATTTCAAAACTTGCTTTCACAGTACAAAGAGCTTTTATCTCCTTTCTGACATGAAAGCATTTTTCTTATCTTTTCGTATATTTGTTGTGGAATATTTCTCATTACCTTGCTCCATATCCAATCAGACAATCTCTCTCCATTTCTCCAAGTCTGAGCCCACCATCACGGGACCGACCTTCCGTCGGCTGGCGCGTGAGTACTGCACGTGGACCTTTAGCACGTGCATGCATTTTGTCAAGAACCATGTGCTTCAGCTTCTGGTAGTAAATTGGTCCGAAGTAAATATAAGCTGATAGTGGTTCCCTTGAATAGAATAAGAAATGTTGCTTTTGTACTTTCAATACCTTTAAAGCTGTGTTTGGGACATCAATCATCATAACAAAACAATATTGAGCCATTGTAATGTCCCCGACCATAACACAATATAACTTTTGCTAACGATGAACATCAAAAAACTTTACTAATTGATTAAGGTACATTTTCACACAATTATAATGTTATCCAATATAATGCAGAATCTAGACTTGGACCCCAAATACAATGTTCTATTAGAACCATACTGTACGTGGAACAAATATGAAATATGAGCAGAAATATTGTGTATGATATATAGGTACACATTGGTTAACATGTCAAAATGAACAGCTTGAACAGAACTACATTTTTTTTTTAGTTTAATAGGTAAAGCTTGATCAGGAGCATAATTTCAACGAAAAGTTTGTAAAATGGATTCGCATGTATCAACAACCAGTGGTTTCAAATTTCACCTAGTTTACTCAACTTTTTGCAAGACTTATTACCAGTATACAATCAAGTAGCTCTTCCACTTCAACTTTGCTTTGTTGTATGTCCTCGTTTCTTACATTTAGCTTTAGGCCTTACTTGGGTTCAAGATAATATTATTTAAAACATAACCAGGTAACTATCACAGGTAAGAGTGAGAGTGAAAACAATGTGTTATTTTGAATTTCTGAAAGAATATACATGTATATAGAGGTATCAAGGCTTGACCTGATTTACAAAAAGGAGAACATGGGTTTGTTTGTGATACCAATTGAGAGTCGGAAAAGAAATTCATGGCAAATAACCCCCAAATAATGGGTAAAATTGAAGCTTCATTGTTCACAGTAAGACCTAGAAAGTGCCGTCTTGAACTTACCCAGTTATACCAGAAGTGATGCAGTCTTTGCCAAGATAGTTGAATCCATGTCTGATCAAGTCTTCTGAAAGATCTACCACTTTGTCTCCACCAAATGCTGTAACATTTCAATACCAGTTGTAAGTTTTGACAAATTGACCAAGTTTATCATACATTTTGTTTTTGCAATATAACAGTAATACTCTATTGGACTATTATAAAAATCTATGTAAATGTATTTAGTACATGTATTTAGTAATTTATGATTTAGTGGAATGTTTTAATTGTAACAGTGTGTGGACTTACATAGGAAAAAAATTGCTACGATTTACAAAAACAAAACAGATTTTTTTCACACATCTGTACACTTGATTGTCTTGTAATATGTGATGCAGTACCTTGTCATTAGGTCATAATAAAATTGGCAGAAAAAAATCTGGCAAAACAAAAAAGAACATCTATCACAGCATCCAACCATCTGACATTAAGTCGTCCAGATATCCATACAACTGTATGTAAATCCATAACAACCTACCTGTACCGTAGTGGAACTTGCCATCTAGCACACCTGCCTTGCTGCCCAGGAGTTCCATGAGCTTGCCCACCGTCATTCTGGAGGGGTATCCATGGGGGTTCATGATCTGCAAGGTTTCAATGCCCGATTTAAAATGTGTGTTTGCTTGCTTACTACCATTACATGGTGAGCACCAAGCAAGGGAGATAAACCGTCCCATTTTCAACTATTGTATGTTGTGCAGCCAGAGAGTGAAACCGCAATCTACCTGTTATGGGATGAACACCCTAACTAGTCTGGTGTTGATTCAGATATGTGGTCATTTTATCCTTAATCAATCATTATATCCACAAGTATCATAGGGAATTTTTTTTTTATAATTTGTGGGGCACAATTCATAAGGCTGATTAAATGTCTTGAGTCTAGAAGGAGAATTACAACAATTCAAAAAATACTCTTACTTACACGGTCTGTAAATTAAAAATAATCATGACTGCATCAGCTTAAATGTTTTTTAATGGGTATGAATGGCACTTGTACTTCATGCCTCAGAGTTGGCTTTTGTGGTGACATGGTAATAAGTGTCCAATATGAATACCAAAGGTCTCCAGTTCAATTCCAACCTTATAGGGCAGTAGGATTTTATTTGGTTTTAGACCCAACATGAAACTTAAGATGATACACCTTGGCTTATTAAAGACAGAAATGACCAAGTGCCCAACACATTATGAATACATCTTTTTAAAGTATGATTTATCATTTAATCCTAATATGCTGAGCTTAGGGTTCCATAACCATACATACAACAGAATATAAACAAGCATGTATTTGTGTACTTACAATGTCTGGACAAATGCCCTGAAAAAATAAAAAGTGCATCAAATAACTGTATGATATTCCTATCAATCTCATATCTGGGTAAAACAAAACACAGTACTTATTGCAAATTGTAATTAAAATATTGACTCCTCAAATCTCTACTCTTTCTTTGTGACAGCTTCTTTTATCTTTTTTTTTAATTCTTTTATCTTTTTTTTTTTAAATCTCATTCTTTCAATTTGTGAACATTTATTAATGAAGTTGTTTTCTAGGAAACATGAGAGATGCTAAATTGGCAGTTTTTGTGGGGATTTATATTTGTAAATTGTGAAAAAGTCCCCAACAAAAATGATTGATTCAACAGTGTTTTAAGTATGTTTTCTAGCAGACAAAATATATAATGCTGGATTATATTATACATACCAAGTCTGAGAAAGGCATATCTGCTTGAGGGACAATCAAACCACAGACCCTGAATACAGAAAACAGATGCATGTGTCCCTTAAGGCAGTTCATCTTTTAACTTGCATATAAGAGTGGATATTTCATGCAATCAATGGGAATACTGACAATTTTTAACAAAATTTTAGCAGAAAACAATCTTATGATCTATACTTTAAACATATATTGTTTAATTACTTGCAGTAATCTATTCAAAATTTAGACTCTTAATTGGTATGAAAAAAAGAGCCTTAAAATTTTTCAGTGAAATGCCTTAAAAAGCATTTGAAATGAAAACAGTAAAAGTAAATGAATAATTCAGAAAAGGAGTAACAAACTGATATATATGTCAACAGCATATTTTCCAGTAATTACAATATGTGCATATGAGTGACAGCAAGTGTCTGTCTGTCAAATCAAGTTTATCACAGACCCTTTCTGTCCATGGCGACTACTGAATTTGTCCCCTATTTCTGGCCGTCGTGTCTGCCTAAGCAACATCTTGATGAGGAATGCCTCTTCCGGGTTGGAGGAGATAAGGACCTTTTCAATATAAGATGGCACTGGACCCTTGTAACTGTGGATAAAATTGATGTCTCATCATATAAACAGCTAACTTTCTCTAAGTTAGAAATCACTGATATATCATTTTCTGTCTGAGACATTCAGCTGCATCACCTTACTGTAAATGTGGTACAACAAACCTCCCTTTACAAATCTACTGTTAAATCATTAATTTTCAAGGTAAATTAATTTTTGCTGATTTCATGGATGGTCACATTAACAAATATTTGGTTCCCATGAAATGATTATTATAGAGGGAAAAAAATCAACAAATACATGTATCCACAAACATGTGTTTGAGACTGAATCTATGTATTTAATACCAATGAAAATTAATGATTTTACAGTAATAACTGTGTTAATTCAATATCATTTTGCTTGTATTTTATGTACCACTGAAAGTATTAAATTAAGGATTTTTTAATTGCATAAATATGATTTAATGCTCCCCAACTGCAATGTCATGCCATAGGCAAGAAAATGGCATGATATCAAATCCAGTTTGAGGATCATACCCATGTCTCCCTAGTTACAGGATGGATTCCCTACCCATATACATACATAACTATGATAAAATGTGTACATAGTCCTAAAAGAACTATATTAAGCTGTTTAACCTGATAGGGA
Source organism: Solen grandis (assembly GCA_021229015.1). NCBI lineage: Eukaryota > Metazoa > Mollusca > Bivalvia > Adapedonta > Solenidae > Solen > Solen grandis. The sequence continues at coordinate 73,231,349 of CM037780.1, read as the reverse complement.
CCTCCCTGTACTCTGGCTGTTTGTCTCCATCTGTGCTCTGGAGAGGACTGGCAGTAACTGTCGGCATCCACTTGTTGACAAACACCTGCTTGTTTTCAATCTTCTCACCTACCATACATACATCAATGAATTAACATATCATGGGAAATCCTTGCTTATTAGCACAGCTATTATTTTCATTAACAAAAGCTGTCCATAAGACAATGTGCTCAACTATTCATGCTTATTAGTCTGACCAAATTTAGTTGCAAGCAAAACTTCAACCAAAATTTTCAAGTCTAAAGGGGGCCATAATTTGTAATTAATTCAGTAAAGAGAGTGATCTGCCTTGGTTGCCTGATGCCTCTGAACATACTCATAAACTTTCAAGTCAATACCATGAATGGTTGTTGAGATATAAGCTTGATAGTGGAAAAACATAGCTGCAATGCTTACACTGAAGTCCTGTCAAGTACTATATCCATATAGTCATCCTTACTTAATATGTTTAACATTTTAATGATCAATATATCATCACCTGAAATTCCCGCTCACACCCCAAAATGAGTCAGAACCTACCTGGAGCAGCGATGCCATCTGAGTCAAGAGCAGAGTGCTTCCAGACAGGTTTGCGAGTGGTGGCATCCACCATGGGTCCCATCACCTTGTCAAATGTCTGGTTAGCATAGCGCTTCAACACGCACTGCTGTTTGCGGTACACCAGACAACGACCAAAACCTGCAGAGAAATGGCATGGGATATACATGTTTACTCCCGTTGATTAAGTTTGTATACAGTGTACATGTAACAGAACAAGGGGTATATTGTATTATACTTGTATGTATACATCTATACATATTGAAGGATTGTGACAAGTTAGTTTAAAACTTATTTATTGATCAAATATGATAATATATGTAGAACAATTTACATACATGTTATACAAAATAAAATTAAATGAAAAGGTGAAAGCTTACTGAAATTTTCTCCTTTGATAAATTTGTTATATAGACAGTTTAGTAAAGAACAGCGGATAAGTTTAAGTCATAATTATACACAAGGGGTGTTGAAAAAATTCACAGAATGATACTCACATTTAGAAAATATTTAAAGCGTATTCATGGTTGTGTTTCAGAATATAAATGCAAATAAGAAGCATATGTAACACAGCTATGCTGTGGATTTTTAATTGAATAATTAAAGTATGATTAAGGTAAAATGGATACCAGGTAAACGTATATATTCAAAAATGCATTTTTGTTGTATCACCTCCATCTGTGAGCATTATATGAGAATACTTGATTACTGTCATAAAAATTTGTTCCCAGCCTAAATATCATGTGTTTTCTAAAACCAATAAAATAGGAACCAACCTCTGTCAAGGGATGCCTTATTTAGAACAAGGGCATCCTCAATATCGTATCCACTGTATGACATCACGGCCACCGTGGCATTCTGTCCCGCAGGAAGTTTGTCGAAATTGATCAGTTCTATAGTCTGCAAGAAAATGTCAAAGTTTTTTTTTTCCATGTGTAATTTATGACAAGAACTACATGAAGTATTGTAAAGAGCCATGAGACAAAACAATTTTTAACCCTTTCCCTCATATAGACTCATTTTGACGCACTCAATAGGTACCACATAAAGCCTGATCTGCAGAAAACCACAGTTAAACCTTACCAAATTTAATTATAAAGTCCTCATTTCCAGACCACTGAGGAGCAGCGAACAGCATAAAACCTGATCAGCCAGCGAGTTACTCGCAGGCTGATCTGGTTTTATGTTGTTCGCATAGGTCTTTTCATGGTTTCCTCTATGAGGGAAAGGGTTAAACATGGCATTTAATTCTGATCACTGGTTTCTGCAATGAAGATTTTCAGTTCTTGCTTTAAAATCATTTCAGCTTGGATTAAATAAATTTAGTAAAAGACAGTTAAACCACCCCCATGTCTTGTTGCATGAATTCCTATCCAGTAGTTTCAGTATATTTGGCATTTGAAGTAATATATTGGTGTCACCGAGAGATCATGCACAAATTGTGCTCATGTGGAAAAAAATGCTAACTCTCACTAAAATAGTCCCTAGAACTATTTTTTGTTCTTAACTGTTCAAAATCTTCACTGAAAATTCATGATATGGAATGTAAGGATACATTGCATCAATACTTACCTTTGACTTAACGAGTGGGGCTTGAGGGTAACACAGCAGGTACATGAGGGTATCGATTCTGTTCCGCTGGTTGTACCCGATGGTGCCTGACATTATAATATATTACTATATATAAATATTTCAAAATACATGTATATTCTAACGTTATCAAAGAGCATATTAATAGTCTCTGTCTGTACATTTAAATATCTGACCAGCCTACCCCCCCCCCCCCCCCCCCAAAAAAAAAAAAATTCCCTAAGTTTCAGAAATGTTTGCATCTATCCATCCATCAAGTACTTCCATTCTATATACCATCTACAATTTTTTTTATAAACATATTTTTTCCAATAATAAAAGCCTAAGGGTGTCGTGGTCCAGTAGTACCAGCCTGCAGTTGTGAGGTTGTGGGTTCAATCAAAGTTGAGGACAAGGATTTTTCATGACCTTCCCAGACACAAAGTACTGGTCCAACCCAGGTACCATCGAGTGGTGGAATTAGTATAAGTTGTAAGAACTTGTTTCCCAACTGATATAAACTAAAGTTTAAATAAAAAATCTAAATATTTAAATCTGGGATAGCTGTATTCTTTTTTTTTCAACTTATTTCTTTTATGTCTGTGGTTGACCGTTACATATCAAAATATAGGTGCACACAATACAACCAGTATTCTTGCAACAAATTCTGTTCTTATCTAGTACTATGCTTAACCCTTTCCCTCATAGAGGAAACCATGAAAAGACCTATGCGAACAGCATAAAACCAGATCAGCCTGCGAGTAACTCGCATGCTGATCAGGTTTTATGCTGTTCGCTGCTCCTCAGTGGTCTGGAAATGAGGATTTTATAATTTAAGTTTGGTAAGGTTTAACTGTGGTTTTCTGCAGATCAGGCTTTATGTGGTACCTATTGAGTGCGTCAAAATGAGTCTATATGAGGGAAAGGGTTAACCCCTACACCACTTCAACCTGTCTTTTGATTGTTACATCTACCATACTCACAACCCAGCAACCCTGCCCTGCCCAGCCCAACCCCTACCTACCCATGGCCTGTTTGCCCATAGCACACTGGTATGTGTTCCTTGGAGACTGGTTATGATGTGGGTAGGGAATCAGGCCCGCACACACCCCTAGAATGGTGAATGGCTCGATCTCCAGGTGGGTTGTCACACTGAAACATACAGGCACCCATCAAGTTTTAAATGTTTTTATTCAAGAACAAGTATCACTCACATATATTGATATGTGTTTAATATGTGAAAAACAAATTTTTTTTGACAGGTGGGAGGGGGGGGGAACTAGTGACCTTGACCTAAAAGATATTCCAAACTTTCTCTCTCTGAAAGCTTCCTATATACTAAGTTTTGGTACCATAACTTATTTTGAGCATATTCTGATTTTAGTAACAGTGACTTTAACCCAATTGGCCTCAAAATCATTTCCAACTTCCCTTTCCATAAAATTTACATATGTTCCTATTATGGACACAGTATCTTATTTCTAACAAATTTACTAAAGGTTTTTTTTTTTTTTTTTTTTTTTTTTTTTTTTTTTTTTTTTTAGTAAAAGTGAACTTGTCACTGACCATTATCCCAAACAAAGACCTGTTATTATAGGTCTTTGTCCCAAAGAGCTACCTATGAATCAGTTTTAGTTCCTAGCAGAGACTGTTTTTCTATTACCTATTTTTGTAACAGTGACCCTGAAGTATTCCTACCTCTCTTAACAATTAATGAGGGCTACCCAATTTTGGGGTCCCAGTATCTCATTCTAACCGTAAGTTATTCAGCAGAAACTCATAAACAGAAATTCGCTAATTAACTTTGGGTTTTAACAACTGACAAAAACTGCAAATATGTTTCATTTGTTACAAATAATAAAAACATGAAAGAAAATGGTGCTTCAGTCAAAGCAGTAAATCCTAAAGACCTTTATTTAGTCATCCCCTTCCCTAAAGCTGCACGCAACGCTCGTGCAGTTGTTAGGCGTGCAGATGGTGGAAAGGATACCATCATTTACACTACTTGGTCTGTGTAAGGTCTTACGCTGAGCCGCTCAGCACGCATATTAACTAGGTTAGACAAAAGTAACGTAAAAATGAAACAGTTCAACAATTCAATCTTAGGCAGATATAACTATTTCCGCCCAGAGATCCTGTTCCGCTTTAAACACATTTTTGTTGTTGTTGTTGTTTTCCCTAAACAGTATATCAATATAAATAACAAGCATCCCCCCCCAAAAAAAAACACAAAAAACCAACAACAACAACAAAAAAAACAACAACATACAAATCGATTCTCAATGACGCACGTGCAACATTTGAAACATCGCTTTCGCGCCTTTTTTTTTTTTTTTTTTTTTTCGACACGTTCTTAAAATGTTGGTGGTTCGTATTAAATAATAACAGTAAGCCTGATAAAAATGATTTTTGCGTTTTATATTGCTTTAAAGACGTTGTACTTGTATCGTTTGCACAATAACTAGTAAATTTACGAGTAATCCGAGTTAAGCGTGCGTGTAACCCGGCTAGATACCGAGATACCGATAGCGCACACTATGAACCTCTTTATATGTCGTCTCATAACTAATTGCATTGTATTTCTTGAAAGACAACCCTTCAAGAAAGAAACCCCGCCCATTCTCTCATTCTCCTGCTCGATCTCTATCCCTCTCATCATCATCATCTTCAGTAATCACATGACTCAAAATTTGAGTGTTCTAGCGATGTGGATAAAAAAATACTGAGTGTGCGTAGCAGACATGAAAGCTTTTTTTTTTACAGATAATTTTTTTTTCATATATACAGATGATTTAAAAAAATGATTTGCAGATAAGCTTATTTGGCTCCCATTATCGCAAGAGCAGACTGGGAGCAGCCAATAGTAGGTTGGAGGACTATGTCTTGGGGGAGTTTGTTCCAGGGAACGATAGATGCTGGATAGAATCTATAAAGGTATGCCGATTTTTTTTCAAATATTTGGATGAATTGTTGGCTGCGTCCTCTAGTGATGTTACTTGACGGGATTAAAGGGGGAGACGGTTTGATATCCACAAGCGTCCTAATCAAACGTCTTATCTCTCTCAAGCGTCCTAATTTAAACTCAAGGAAATCTTCCCCTCTTTTCTATCCATCAGTTTATAACATATATACGTATTCATCCTTGACATGAAGTCATTCAACTTTGATAAATTTAATGAGTGTTTACTGCATCACCACACACCTCGAATGACCTGCGTAAGATTATCCTACATATTGGTCGGGCTATTTTTAGACACCGAGGTTTTACACACGATCAGTATGCGTGCATAGTGTGTGTTCCACATTTAAGCGCGATTAACGAACAAAAGCATGCTCCCCATTAATAGCTGTGATAAGACGAAATAACAGCACCTCTATCAAATTTAGGTAAGACTTTCCTGATCGTTTACTGTTATAATGCTCTAATATCTTCACGACATTGATATTTTCCATATCTCTGGTTAGAGTGAGTCACAATATTGGATTTCACTGAACTGTATAGGCAATATATGTCGGTAGTACAAGCAATATTAGCGTTATTGACCAGCCGTATCGTAACACACTAGCGTAGGCTTTATGACCTTGTCGCCATTAAGAATTGAAATAATCTGACTTGTTTAGATTTTAGAAGGGTTAAAGATCGAACGGTTGTTTTGTGTTGTGATGGAAACGTAATTATTTTAGTAGAGATTTTTTTTTTTTTTATCTTTCACTGGTGGTGGCTTACAAGTCACGTGACCTGTTTATTCAAACTTGCCTATAAGTCACGTGAACACGAAATACTGAGTACCATGTCAATGATATTACAAAATAATAATAATAAAAAACCTGCCACTGAATTATCTACTTTTCTTTAAATTTTTATGAGATATCTTTTTATACTTCAAAGGTTCTAAACAAAAATGCCACAACAATTTGCATTTTAATAGATTATCTGACACACCTTAATGTTTAAAAAGTTTAACAAATGTCCTGTTTGTTTCATTATATTTTAAACCCTATATTTACTTCATATATATACTGACTTTGACACATTGGGAAACAGAGGGGACACAGGAGCTGTCTGGTCTGGATCTCCTGTTTGCTCATACAAAACTGTAGCTCATTTTCTACACAGACCATATGGCAAAAAAAGGATTCAAGACTCCATATAGTAGTTTAAGTTCAGTTATTATCCATCAAGTCATAAATTTGTAAATGAATATTCATGAAGTAAAGGGTTAATTAGATCAATGTGTGAATGGTATAATATGCATTTTCCATAATAATTCAAAATCCTGATATAATTAGTCCTTTTGGAACCCTACATTTTGTGTTTTATACTATATTTGGACCTGAAGATGTTATCAAATTTTATGTAAGAGTTTTACTTACCATTTTATGAAATCTTCTATCTGAATTATCTTTCTTTTTTAGTTGCATGCTTGCCATTTATGATTAGTGAATTTTATAATAAAGATATTTAGGATTATTATAAGAAAATTATCGAATTAATCTTGAGCATGCAATTTCTGTTTAGAAAACTAGTAATTTGAGTTGGAAGTAATTATGCAGTCACAATGTTTTTGCAAGGTATAAATTTAGTCAGGTTTACTTGAGTGACATCAGAGTAACTGCCCTTAAACTCATTAAAATCAACAGAAAAATTTATTGCTGGTGTAAAAATAACAAAGTTAAGTCTTAAGTCTTAAACAAGTATGTTTTTTGTGTGTTTTTATATAAATTAAACAGCAAATTGCTATGTGAAAACACCGTGTTGGCACTTTGTGTGTATATCATCATAAAATTCAAGTGTTTTAAACATGATCACTGTGTTTGATGTCAATTGAGGAATTTTTTACTCACAGCCTGCAACAAAACATGAAAATCATGTAAAACACTTCACTGACAACATATCTACAGTATTTGTACCCTTCAGGTAAAAAATATACATGTACAAAGCATAGTAGAAAACTTTTCTACATATAGAACTTAATACAAATGAAATAGACATCAAATAAAAATGCTCAAATTATGTTTAACACGTCAATTTCAATAATCTCAAAAGAATGTTGGCAGAGAAAATGAATTTGGCAGTCTTTTATGAGTAGGTGTCCTTAACTTGAGGAAATGAATACATAAAACTTACTGTAAGTATAGCAGTGTTTCAGGCCAATATCATTTGTCAAGTAGGCCCATCTACTGTTATTAAGATTTTACTGGTAATTTCCATACTACCTACATGGCAAGAAAATCACCTATGGCTCTGTTTTACATTTCAGATGATAAATTGTTGTCTTGCAATTGAGCAGTTGGCAGCCTAACTTCAAGATTCATCAAGTATGGCAGAAGAAGTAAGTTCATCAGCTTACAAAGCAAACACCCACAGGAACACTAAGTGGTCACTGAGATTGTGGCAAACATGGAGAGAATCCAAGGAATTTATGTTAAATGGTGAACACATTCCAGACTATATAGACCTCTTAGAAAAACCAAAGGAATTAATTGACACTTTAGTGGCACAGTTTGTACTTGACCTTAAATGTGGTTCTGGTAAAGATTATCCAATTGAATCACTACGTGGGATTTTGTTTGGAATGCAACGGATTGCAAAAGCACAGGCTGACTCTCATAACAAACATCCCATAACTTTTATGAGAAATAAGGTTGACTTTCCCAAAGGTAAACCAGTCTTTGCATGAGAAGAAATTATATCTGAGAGACAAAATCGTGAACTCTGAAATCAAGCTTCGATCTAAAGGTATTAGTTTGGCACAAGAAGCAGCTCTGTGGGATATGGGAATATTTGGTTTACATTCTTCAAAGACTCTGAGTAATACAGTGTTTTATTATGTAACAAAAGTTTTTGGCTGGTTGTCTGCTCTCGGTCTCCGTCTTTTGAAACCAAGTCATTTCAGGTTCTCAGAAAATCAATATGGAAAATATGTTGAGATACACAAAGACAGTTTTAAAGATGGCGTACAAGAAATTCAGTACAGCCGTAACCATGGCATCGAGGAAAAAGATGGGTATTTAAGGCAATACTGTGATGAAGCAAATCCAAGGTGTTTCTATAATGTGTTGAATTTCTACATTGATATTATACAGATGACTGTTAAAAGAGGAGAAGATGTCCTCTTTTTAACTCCAAAAGAGGGAATGGTGTTTAGTCATTTGCCTATTGGTACAACTGCATTAAAGAGAAAAATTCTGAACATGTTGAAAAGTGCTGGATTTGATGGACATTTCACAAACCAATCTCTGCTGCAATCCATCAGTACTCGGCTTCTATCACAGGGTTATGATGTTAAGCGGCAAAGAATCTTCCCGCCTAAAGATCATATACAAATCTGCAAACTTCTTGACCCACCTAAAGGACCTGTTATCAAACCCACTATAACCTCAGAGACAAAGGCCATACTGCAGTTAATACCTGTACCACAAGATCAGACATCGCCTATCCCTGCTACACTTATCCCTGTAGGCGGACCTACTCAGAATGCACATATCTTCTACCAACCACAAACTATTGGACCAGTTCCTCTTCAAACAGAAGTCTCCAAGACAGCTGGACAAGTACCAAATCCACCTTTTACAATTCCAACAGCACCTGTACCATTAAACCTGTACCATTAACTCTTTTACCAAACACAGTCAATGTCATGCAAATGGGAGCCAACCCTATAGTGTCTACGCAAAGTCAGGCAGCTAAAGTTCCTAACGATGACCTACTTACTTTGAAAGGTCTTCTTTCTAGTACAGTTAAACAGAGGCATGCAGCAACAGTTAGTCAAACAGCAAGAGGACATCATGCCTCACATACTGTAATAGAATCAGAGCTCCAAGATAACAAAGCAGTATATCCTGTAGCCCTCTCTAAATCTACAGCCCACACAAGTGAGACAGAAGATAGCCCTGTGCAGATGGACAGTACACCAGAATTCATTATCAAGACTGAACCTGATGATACATATGATTTGTATCATAGTGCAAACCAAGCTTATAAAGATGAAGATCATGCTTTAGATAAAAGACACAAAGAATCTACTGATTCTAGTGAATTCAGTGCCAATTCAAGTCAAACTAAAACAAACACTCCAGAATTCATAGCTGAACCCCAAAATCTTGAACCTGAACCAAAAAGAAGAAAAGGTGATGTTTCTGAAAACTGCACTGAAACTTCAGAGGCAAAAGATGACCATTTTGAGGAACATCATGTTGAAATACACTATTCATTCAAAAATGATCTTCAGCAAAGATCTGTGAAGCAAGCACTGACAGTGCAGGATAATGAGGAAGCTGTGTTCTCTTTCTGTGGGACCCACAAGATGGGCAAGCCAGCCAGTGACCTTGACCTCAATCTTGGGGACTACTTACCTGAGGATTGCTTAATAAAGCCATCTGATATTGACCTGAAGAGGATCATAACTAGTGATGGTGGCAAAATGGTCATCAAGGTTCGATACTCAAAGCCTGTTCCAGACAGATAACTGCTTTGTGGAGGCTGGCACTGCCAGTGCCTTGTTATTTTATGGTGAAGCCTACTACAGAAGTGTTATCACACAGATTAAAAGTGTCTACTGTTAGTTATTCATATAACTTTAGTTTCCAAATACTTGTTAATTTTATATCATCGTCATGACAAGAGTTGAACATTTTGAAAGCCTTACAAGACAGCACAAGTCTTAACCCTTTCCCTCATAGAGGACACCATGAAAAGACCTATGCGAACAGCATAAAACCAGATCAGCCTGCGAGTAACTCGCAGGCTGATCAGGTTTTATGCTGTTCGCTGCTCCTCAGTGGTCTGGAAATGAGGATTTTGTAATTAAATTTGGTAAGGTTTAACTGTGGTTTTCTGCAGATCAGGCTTTATGTGATACCTATAGAGGGCGTCAAAAGGAGTATATATGAGGGAAAGGGTTAATAGATAATCATAATGAATTTACTTCAAAGGCCTTCATATGAAAATACACAAGTCTCATTCCTGCATTTTACATTTCAAATGGAGATTGTCCTCAGCTTCTTTATTTACTGATCAAAAGAATTGGAATTTTTCATACTGGCATGTTCTGTGATCTTAAAGGAAATGGTCTCTAATTTCTTCACTGTCTCATATTGATACAGAAATTGAGAAAATCACGATTTGAATAGTTTTGTGAAACACAGGCCATCTGTGTAAATAGCAAGACGACTCAAGCATGATAGTAACATTTATAAGGAAAGGTAGTCTGCACAATTATTGAAACCTATGGGATTTATGAAAATGATAATAATTTTTTTTTTTTCTTTACTTTTTGTAGTAAAATAGATGCCAAATATGCATAATAAGAAGACAGCATATCGTTCAGTGTTGAGAAAGTTTGTATGTTTTTAGTACCAGTGAACAGGAAAGTATGAGATGTTTATGTATATGGTACATACATGTAATTCAAAAAGCTCATAGATGCTTGAATAAAATCACATATCAAAACAACTGCTTGAATAAAATCACATATCAAACAACTATTTTAGTAGAACTACAGTAACCAAATTACACCTCCACAATACAATATCTACCGTATATATGCATATTCAGTCAAATTGTGATAATCCACAGACTCAGATAGTGCTATCCTTGCACAAAATGCATAATTTTAGGTATATTCCTATTTTCTCAGTCTTTGTGCAGAGAACTGATTAATTGATTTTTTGAGTTTACCGTTGCTGCAACAGTATTTCAGTCATATAGCAAGGTCCACCTAATTACAGGTGGAGGAAAACTCTCTTGCTTTTTCAAAACTCAGCAATTATCTAGGCTTTTTATATTTCTCCCATCATTTCTTGCATTATCACAATTTTACTGTAATTAGAATACCAAGTATAATGGAGGACAAATGAATATGATGGGAAAACAAGTGGAAATAAAGTGGACTTGTCTTATCCCTTGCAAGACTATGACCATTCAGCTGGTTGCAGGGTCCAGATTCCCTCTTTAATACTCTTTATTTGGAGTACAAAACTCCATTTTTGTGGGAAAAAAAGATTCCAACTCTTTGGAGACTCCATTTCAAAATCCTAGCGATAACTTTTGGAGTATGATGATAATCTAATTCATGTATTGAATTATTGATAATAATAACGTTTCTCAGATGAAGGAAACTCATATAAATCTACCATTTGACTGTCTTTTGGACATAAAGTGTAAATCAGAAATTCTTTAAAAAATCAATGTTTTCTTACTTATATGAAAAATAAAACAAAAAAAACTTAAGATGCTTTTTGAATATGGCCCCTGTCCTACTAACTTAAAACTAATTCTTAAAAGGTCCTGTGTTAGACCAGAAGGTATACTTTTCACCCTTGTCTCAACCAAGGCTCAAACCCATAACCCTAAAACTAAAAGTGAATGTACATTTGGAGTCCAGCGTTGCATTTTGTTCAACATACAGTGGGCAGTCAAAGAAACAAGGGATTGTGGCTGTACAACCAAGGTGTCCACTTTATTATGCTTAAAACATGGTAGCTGCTTAGTACAAGTGGCCAATAGAGCTGGGTTGATTTCATCGATGCATCGATATATTGCCATTTTTGCTGACGATACCTAATTGTGATTCTAACCTCAAGAATCAATTCTGAAACTATACTTCAATGGATGACAGTTTTTGGTGTAAATATGCTGCTAGGCCTGCAGCTTATATCTTCAGCATAAAGTGTCTATTTCCGTTATTGTTACCTTTTGTTGACTAGATTGACTGGTAGACTAAATTTCAAAATAAAATAAAAGATTTTTTTTTTAATTAAAAATTAACCTAAAAATGCATTTTTCTATCATTTTTTCATGTGTCTAAGCGGCATAGCAACATGGACATGGAAATCTAATTTACAGCAGAAAACTATTGGTTGGCCATGTTAGGATTACATTATTTATATATTATCAAGTATCGTGATACTGTATCGTATCAGGCCTACAATACATGTATTACATTGTGATACTTTTTTGCTGGCGATACCCAGTCCTAGTGGCCAATAACACAAACAACTGTGCTACACTTTCTTGTAGCCCTCCTTAACATCTTAAAAGGATGCAGTTACTGAATAAGGGGTATCATTTCATGATGCTGGCAAATTTTACTAAAGCATCCATTGGCATAAATATTCTAGGTACTTATTATGATACAAATATAAACACCACTCAGGAATATTTTTGAATTATGTGTATTTATTGGGGTGTCAGACAGTATTTCAGTCATTTGGAGACCGATATATAGAGTGCCACACTGCAGTATCGCACTGTGGACATGTGGCATGATACCAAACCCAGTCACATTATCCCGACACTGAGTCAATCGTTGCCGAGCACAAATAATATACCAGTGCCAGTTTTAACGACTTTGATGTAGATGCAAGGGATCGCACAAATTACCTCAAGGTTACTGGGCATAACCTCAAACCACTAAGCAACTGGGAAAGGTTCAAACTCCCAAGCAAAACAATAAATACAATATGTAATGACATTATACCTTGAGATCTGTGATTCATAGAGAGATATCATGCAGTCGTTTTCTTCATTCACATCCAGGTACTCCACCAGGCCTTCCTTCAGGAAATCCTCAAAACTTCGGAACCCTTGAGTCAGTTCTGAGATGTGCTTGCTGGTGACAAGGGGTTTCCCTTTGTTCACAATAATGTATGGTCTGCAAATATAAGGGTACATTAAGACAAGAAGTAAAGCCTTTGTGCTTGTAAATAGTTTTGTTGTAAAATCTTTATCTTACACCATGCGCATATACATTCTTTTAATAGAATATTTAGTCACTTTGCAACTGGTAGAGGACATGTGAATAAGACATTAATAAGTGTGAAAATAAAAATTCATACAAGGTGTCCCCATTGAAATTGAAATTCAAAAATACCAAATGACTGATAGTTCAAACACACTTTTAACATACCTGCAAACCCGCCCAGCATCTGAGGAGATGTAAACACATCTGTGGGAATGGTTCGGACAGATTGACACAAATTCATTAATATAGCCTGCTCTTCTCATGAGGCGAAACGTGCTCACCAAACGCTTGTAATTGCGAATCACTCCAAGAATATTACCTGAAAAAGATAGGTCAGAATAAACTTTCTTGTATTTTCACAAAATAAAAGGGAGTTTTGTCTCAACCATCCTGTGTTTTATCCAGGACGAATGCCCTCTTAGCATATATATGTAGAGGATATTTGTTTTTGCAAAAGATGCAATTTTATTTCATAGTGTGAACATCAAAAATTGTTTTCTCATGAGTTGCATAGCCACAAGTGAGAATACAATTTTCGAATTTCACAAGATGAATAATATCTTCACAAAAAGCAAATTTACTTCACAAAAAGCAAATTTACTGAGTGAAATTATATTCTTATAAATTTCTCAGTGGAATTACTAAATATAATTTGTATTTATATAACAGTGATCCACTCAAAACCATAAAATTACTGTTAGTATATGCATACATTGTTCTGGCCAAAGGGGTCTGGCACAAAAGGTGTGTCATATATCACTATAAATAATAAAAGAGATACTACACCCAATTGAGCAAGATTCATACCCTCCTTGAAAAAATGCCAATATCTCAGTCATTTCTGATGATATAATCAAATTCTTTGCACCTTTAGCAAGCATATACATTAATGTAACAGAAAACCATAACTGATTCACCCATGTGAACGCAATTATCAAGCAATGAACCCACTTTGAGAAACTAACCTCAATTTTAGAATAAATATTAGTGAAAGAGCTAAGCCTTTACATACTCCTTCATCTTTAGCCCCACATCACAGTGGATTCAAGTCCCAGAAGGAAACTTTCCAGGTGACTTCTACTCAGGGTGCCTCTGTGTACTTGATGTCATCCTCCACCTGTCATTAACTGGAGTAACTTAATGACTGAAACAATGCTACAGCAATGGTAAATTCCGAAATGAATAAGATGTACCATTCAAGAAGACCATGAAGACATAAGGACTGGTGATCTCGGCTCCACTCAGCAGTAGAATGTCCTCAACACCAAGATTGAAGACCAGTCTAACAATGGGGGCCTCGTCATGGTCCGTCGTAATGTGGGTCATCAGGGCAAGGTTTTTCACCAGCCCACAGGCCTGTGGGGGTCAGAAAATGTGCAGTCATTATCTCATAATCAGTTATCATAGTAATAAAATATATTGTTAATATGTGACAAGACAAAAACCAAAGAAAATTTGTTTGATGACCTGACAAACAATATTGCTGCTTCAAGAGGATGGGGATATATGTATCCCATGTCTGACTAGCTGTATCTCAGTGCTGTATCATAATACTTCTCTATGGGCATACAAAAACATGTCAATAACATGCATAAGAAGATGGCACAATAGTTAGAATCATTAAAGTTAATTAATTACTGCGGACAAAAAACATTTACCATTTGGCTTCATTTGTGCTAAATGGATTTTCTTTGCAGTGGAGAATGTGTAGAATATGAGCTACAATGTTTGAGTAAACAGAGGAGACCCTGATCAGAGAGTTTCTCTAAGAAACTATCTGGTCTGGGTCTGCTCTATTTTCCACTGCGTCAAAACATGTCTCCATACAGTAAAGGGTTTAAAAATTGTAAGAAAGAGTTGCTTAAAAACACATTTTGGTAATGATTCTTTTCTAATTAGCTTCAGGTGAATCCTATTCAAGTCTTAGACCTTGGGTTCAAGTTCATTTAAAGGTCATGTAATAGACGTGCTTCCATCCAAAGCATTATAACTTCACATGTGTATGCACCTTCATGAGCTTTGCCTGCCAGACCCACAGGTCATGGGGTCACACAGTTAACATGTGAAGTTAGAAGGCTTTGAAGGAAGAACTTTCTTTTTATGGCTAAACTTAATATTTGACATTTGGAGGTCACAGTGACCTTGACCTTTGACCCTGTGACCTCTAAGTTGGTCTTTCGGGTAGAGCGCATCCAGATGCATACATCTGTGAAGTTTAAGGCTGGTGATGGAAGGACTTCTGTTTTATGACCACAGTAAATTTTGGCCATTTGGGGTCATGATGACCTTGACCTTTGTCCCCATAACCTCTAAATGGGTCAGGAGGTTAGAGCACATCAAGGTACTTCCACCTGTGAAGTTTGGTGGCTGTAGGTGGAAGGACCTCTGTGTTATGGTCAAGGTTAAAGTTTTGTGACAAACAGACAAAAAGACAGACAGGCCAAAAACAATATGCCCCGATCTATTGATCGGGTGGGGCATAAAAATACACTTTTTTTACGCTCCACCATGTACAGCAAGGGGAGCATAAAGTGTTATCCTTGTTATTTATGACTGATGAAAAGAGATTCTGCAAATGTGCTTTCAATATACACTGAAAAGTGACTGGCTTACCTCCCCCTCAGGTGTGTCTGATGGGCACAACATGCCCCACTGTGAAGGCTGAAGAGACCGGGGACCACTCACTTTCCTTGTCTTCTCAAACTGTCATCATATAAACAATCATTTTAAGTCATATGATTCTATTACAATATACAACAAGAGTGTTCTTTGGAACACTTGTGTCACCTGCTGAAATGTGACGGAAAAAATGTGACGGACAGACAGATGGACACATGGATGGACAGACAGACGATGGAAAAGTGGTCCCTATGAGTCACCTCTGCCTACAGCAGGTGACACAAAACGCAACAGCATCCGAAACACTACATGTGAATAAGAAAAATAATTAAGTAGTGATCTGATTACACTGATACATGATTTGAATCCTTTCATGAAATGAGGAACAAAGCAATCACTAAGAGAGATTTATACCCCAGGTACACTGCCTTGACATCACAATTTCAAAGTAAAAAGGAGTCATAACTCTTGAAAAAAAAATCTGCTGATGAATGTAAGTGTAAGAATTAATTGCTGTCTTAAGATATTTCATTTCCTGTTAAAGTAATGAGTTGTGACAGGAATATGTAGGACTCATAAATTGCCTACATAATTATTTGATGACACTAAGGGACTTACAAGATAACATTCATACAGACAGAATGGCACCTAATAAAACGTCATAGGGAATACTACTGTGTATCATAACTAATAGCAATATAAGGCAAGCATTCTAGAAATCTTAAAAATACATACATGCATGTTTTTACCCCCCTATCTTATAAAATATTCATGTACAAATTTATGGAGTGATGAATATCTAATTTCACATGGTATATGAAACAAATGTTGCCATGCAGACTGCATAGAATCTGAACAACAATATTGCATGCAAACTTGTTGAACCACATGTATATGAGGTTTAGGGTTAAATAACAAGCAGGTACCTGTGAAGATATGCGGGTCATCATGCCAAGACAGGAAATATATGAGAGTCTGGACAGGACTTGGGTCACTCCAGAACGGTCCATCTTGAATCGTTTGATCGTCCAGTTACCCTGCCAAAACAACCAAACCATGAACCTGCATGAACACTTAAAAAGCACTTTAACATCAAAAATACACTTATATAATCTAATATATCTAAGTTGTCAATAGATTTAAGACTGAAATAATGAAGTTCTTTTACTGGTACCTTAGAAAAATAAACACAATTGATTTATTAAAGTCTTCTTATATCTAGGTTGTCACAAATTCTCAAAAAGAAAAAATGACATCCAAAAAGTTGAACAACGGTTGTTGCCAAAATTTCTGACACAGCTAGGTAAAAAGGAGAAATGCTGGACAATTTTAGAGACTTACCGAGGAAATGGCGTGTATGAGACCATTTGTGATCTGATCCTGCCGCATGTGCTTCACAATATCAAACTGGGCAGCCCGCGGCTTGGGAATGGTCAAGTCTGCAATCTTCTTCAACTAAAACAACACCCCATAAATCATTCAGAATACAAATATACTTCTTATAATGTATCTATCTAATGATCACAGATATATTCAAATTAAATGATAAGAATACCCAATATCAACACAAAGGTATCAAATGCTCAAAATTTGACCTGGTCACACAAAAGAACACTGGTTGACCAAATCATTGATGGAATAATTTAATTAAAGTGGATGCAGCACTAAGCTCTTCATTATGATGTCATGGCACTTATAACACAATTTATACCAATGACCTCATTTCATCAATTTGGTAATTATAATATCTAACTTAATTCTAGTAAAATTACGATGCAGGATTTAACACTGTCATTTGTTAGCAGAAGCTAACAGAAGAGACAATACTGAACAACAAACCTTCAGCATTGTCTTCACCATTCATTATTGATGACAAAAACTCCCAAAACACAAAAATGATTGAAAATTAAAAATTTGGCTAAAGTAGATTTTATTAATAATTTGTTGCAAGAAAGTGAAAACAAAACAGATTTCTAACTGCCATATTTCCGCTATCATTTAAGTCTATTTAATCTTGCAATTGAAAAAAAAAACGACCGAAATATTTAGTCAGGGATATACCAGGTCTTCCAGAAGATATGTCTTAGGACCAACATTGCTCAAGTACATAATCCATTGTATCGTTATCTGTTATATGCCACACTACACATTGAAAAATAACTATACAGAAACAATGACCTACCTCAGCATTAAACTTCTTAAACAGATCCTCAAACAGAAGGGAAATCAGCTGTCCTGCCAGCTCAAGCCTCTTGTTACCATAGTAATCACGGTCATCAGCCTTGACCTTGTCGCACTGGGCCTGTATCACTCGGCGCACCATCAGAGCAAGGTAAGTGGCCTTCACCTTAAAGTTCCATTCCACAACCTGGTGGAAGAAGCAGAGATTCAAGTCTGAATGAATGAGCGTGTGGTGCAAAACCCAAGTAGGAAATCAACTAATATATCATTATTATTCGTGAAAATATCTGCAAATAACACATGAAATAAATCCTATCTAAATCTCAGAATATGAGAGTGATATACAATTAAGTTGTTTTCCTTTGTGATAAGGGGTAGGACACTATATCAAGATATAAGAGTCATTAAAAAAATAAATAAAATAATATGATGTACTATAATTTTTTCTTCATTTCATAATATGAGAAATGATGCAAAGATTAAGTTTATCTGACAGCTGGTCCTGTGTTCTCAAAAATAAAAATTGTACTTAAGTATGATTTTCATACTTATACTCAAGCTATGCCCATTGGTTTCAATAGGGATTTGAGTATTATACTCAAACTTGAGCCTGAGATCATACTAAGTATTTTCGAGAACATGGGGCCTGATATGCAGTTTAGCCAGTAGAATTAAGATATTGTGACGATGCGTCGTCACAGGTTTAAATACAATCTCTGACAACTGCCAACTCTATGGCTCAGTGGTTAAAGACCAAAGACCAAATTCGATCCTGGGCTGGGTCGAGTTTGTTACAATATATATTTATTGATATAGCTTGATTCACAGACAGCTTTGGGCTCTATACTTACAGGCACATGTGCCAGCACCACTCCATGTAACACATCACGGGCCTCCTCTACTTTGGTTTTCTTCGGGCCTCCCCACATTCTTCTTTGTCGGATACGGTTACCAATGTACTTCAATGCCTGCAAAGAAATTGTGTGTGTCATCAATCATCTCTCAAGTCATCCCATACAAAAACTATTGTAGATTTTTGATGACAAGTCTGTATTTGGTACTCCTTTATAGACCTTTCCAATGTTTACAGATTTATGTTAATTAAATAAGGAGATCATCCATGGCAACAATGAAATATCATATGATTATTGGATGACCTGATTTACACAAAAGAAGTGTTTGTGATCTTGTTTGTTTTCATGGAAAAACTGGAATGTTCATGAGTACCGAAGGACCTTTTTTAAGTCCTTGCTAGGGGGGATAGTGTTATTGCTAAATAAGAAACAAATTTTTCTTAAAAAAATATGATTTTTAACCTACAGCAGTGTTCACAATAAGAACTGACTAAAGTGACTGCTGAAAACAAAACTTTGGCCAGTTCCAGTTCGTTCAATTCATAGCCTGAAAAAAGTTACTACTGGGCAAATCAGTCTTGGAATTACCCTTACGCTGAGCATCAAGCAAATGAGATAAACAAGAACTATTTTAATGACATTTTATTAGTCTAAGATCAATCCAATTTACTGGGTAAACCCTAACAACACCACCACGGGGACCAGTCGAATTCTCACTGAGAACACTGCAGTTTGGGTGATACCCACCTGTAGCTGAGTGAAGACCTGGGCACGGTGACACTCCTCCAGACACGGGGAGAAGGCTGCTAGGACCTCCTCCTCACTTCCAATCATCTGAACAAACTCCTGCTCACTCTGGAAACCCATGGCTTTGAACACAACTGCTATTGGTATGTCCTGCAACATGGGCACTTCATATGTTAGCGGTTTTGAATCATAAACAAAACTTTATATTATTGGTTTAAATTTATTTCTTTTTACATCAAGAACAAGTTCTTAAAATTTGGGCACTTCATATGTTAGTGGTTTTGAATCATAAACAAAACTTTATATTATTGGTTTAAATTTATTTCTTTTTACATCAAGATTAAGTTCTTAAAATTTTTATCTATCCCTGTTGATGGTTCCTGGGTTAGACCAGGAAGGTCAAGAAAGATTCTTGCACTTAAAGGTATTTGAACCTAAAACATATGAATGTGGAGCCATGTATGCCATCTTGACTTTATATTTATATTAAAGATTAAAGCAGCATCTTGTTTTTTAAATCATACATAATTTTAGAAATAATAATTCTAAAACTGGCAGTATTGACTCAATAGTATTTATGTTTAAATGATTTTACAGATATTGTGCCATTTAACATTGTAGCCAAGTTTGGCAAGGATAGGATAATGTTTTTCCCATTAATAGAGCTGAATAAGCTGATGTCGCGGGTCCACCACAGCTTAATCAACAGAACATTTTGGCATTTGAGGGGCATATAAAAAAACTCTGAACAAACAGCACATCTACCTCTGAGAAACTGTTGTGTTTCAGGTAATACTTCTCATGTTTCACAATCACATCTGTTTTACTTTTTCTTTCATGAGTGGAACTGAAAACAACATCACACGATATGTTAATTTTAACATATCAAAACCAATATTTCAAATATAACAGTACAGAACAGAACATAATCTTTATTTGACTTAAGCACAAAGCTCATCGTCACAAAAGCAACAAAATACAAAGCATGCAACATGGTGAACTAAAATAATATGAATAATAATTTGAGATATGTGAGAGTGACATTATAACCAGCTGACTTTAATATCCAGATGTATAATTATTTTCAAAACTACTTTTGTGGTAAGATAGTTAATAAGTATTATACTGAAAAATTAAGTGTATTTTCTCTTAAGTTGAAATCCTTTTTTACAATAAATTGCTAATTTAATTAATAATTCTTTGTTTTCAGTGCTCAGAAGTTCCAAAAATTTAAACATATTTGGTCTGTTTGAATAATATTTTGGTAGATACTTTGATCGTAATCATGTATAAAATGGACAAATAAGAATAAAGTGAAATTCATCTTCTATATCATTTCTATTACATAAGTTGCACTTCCTATCATGTCTTGCAATTTGCCTATGTCTACCAGATTCTATTGATAAATTATGAGAAGAAAGTCTTAACCATGCAATTATATTTCTATGATTACTATTTTCTAATAAATGTAGATATGAGGATCTTTCCATACTGAATTTAATTTCTTTGAAAAGAAACAAGGACATACTTTCGCTTACACCTGCTTGTCAATGGGTAAAATAGATATCTTTGAGGAGATTTAATAAGATTATACAAAACATATTAACATTTACCGACTCTGGGTATAACCAAACATCATTAAAACCAGCCTGCTGCAAGATATTTCTTATTTTTGACGACCAATTAACTATATTATCATTTTCGGTGATTTCTCTCCTATGGAATTTTACAATATTATTTAACAATGCATTCTCACGCTTTGTCCCAAAAAAATTTAGCCAATATCTAACAATTCTAACATAACGTGCTATGTACAGTGGATATCTACCTAACTCTGAATATAGCTAAAGTATTTGTAGATCATTTAACATTCAGCAGCCATTTACAAAACTTTCTATGAACAATTTCTAAGCAATCAGCCTTAAGGTGGCCCCATACCTCGCATCCGTAGTTAAGAATTGACAGAACATATGAATCAAACAAATTAAACATAATGTTAATTGGTATTTCTCTTCCACGAGTAACATTAAATAATGAATTCATTGCTCTTAATGCCTTATCTTTTAAAGTTCTAGTTGCCGGCATAAATGACCCGCAACTAGAAAAGATTAATCCCAGATAATTGAAATGGGTGACAATTTCTATGTCTTTATCAGAAAATGTAAATTTTAAATTTTGTGGTGTATTACCTCCCTTCTTAAATATTACTACTTTAGTTTTGTCTGTATTAACATGTAAGTTCCATTTCGAGTAATATACTTCAAGTTTATTTACTAATTCTTGTAAGACTTCTGCTGATTCTGAACACAGCACTGCATCGTCTGCATATAACAACATACATATAGATATTTGATCTATTGTAACGCCTGTATTCGTATTCTCTTGTAAATGTGTCTCAATATCGTTTAAGTACAGAGAAAAAAATATCGGCGAGGTTATTTCGCCTTGAAATAACCCGATATCACTATTGATAAAATCTGATACTGTATATAAATGTTTAACTGCTAATCTAACTTCGTTGTACATAGCTCTAACAACCGACAACAGTTTTCCATCAATCCCGTTTTGTATCAGCTTAAACCACAATGAATTTCTTACATTAACATCATCCATGTAAACAACAAAGAACAGATGAAACTAAAATGTATAAATGTATCCAAACAGGTTAATGATCCATAGCTTTCCCTCTGACATCCTTTTTCAATGGCACAGTGGCATATTGCTTTTTATAGCCCTTTCATCAGGTCCTGGCATTCACCCTGCCTTTTACAATTAACAACATGCCACTTTGGCTAATTTCTCCCTACAGATATTTATACTGGCCAATTAAGACTTCAAAAAGACCTTAAAACATGCATGTTCAATTTTTTCAGCATTTGTTAGTTTTCTGAAAGTGAACCGTTACATTTTTAAATCTGCCATTATTTTTACAAGACATAAATTGAAAAGTATCCCTTCAGAAGAATTATACCATGCTCCTTTTATATACACTGGAAACACAATTAATACTGTTAATTTCTCATCAGTACCTTTGAGATGAGATGGATACACTGAAAGTTTTGTTTAATATATCAAACAGAGGATTTCATCCAGTCTGAACTGACTTTTCAATGGTCATACATCATGGTATTACATGTAATTATAAAGTCTATTATTAAGCTGATTCAAAGATCTGGAGATCTCAGCCTGGGAGAGTTTTATTATTTTGTCTTGGCAAGTTTCTGATAGAACATGACACCAGAGTGTCAACTTTTGTATAGTTTATCTAATTAAATGACCAAGTGATTTTTTCTCAGTATAAATGATTTAAGTTTAAATGTCAATTTATGGTACTGTAGTTTGTGTTTATTTACAATGACATCATGATTTGGTGAAAAAATGTCAAGAAATCAATTTCAATGTTAATAGTCTTATTTCCTATTATATAGTGAGTATAATACTAAAAGTAAGTATGAACGTGGAGAGTAAGGTAAGATTTTCCAACAGAGAGGGGTATGATTCTATTAGCCATGACAAGTGAACATCACTGCAAGTCTAGTGAAAAAACAGAATATTTCTTTGTCATTTTCTTGAGTTTAATATCTCAAACGTAGGAAAGGCAAGTGATAATGTTAGGAATTTTACACCCCTGCAACACGAGTCATTCATTAGTGAGAAGTGGCAGATATAAGTGGTAAAGGGCTAAAACAGATTCTCAACCACTCACATGACTTACCTGGTGACAGAACAGACCACACTTCCCTTCCTACCCACATCTGTGTCAACAATCATTCTATTTTTAGACAGCTGCTCCTGGATCAGAATCACCTTCTCAACGCCCTTGACGATAAAGTAACCACCCGGGTCCATGGGGCACTCATTCAGCTTTGCCATCTCCGCTGGACTCTTGCCATTCAAACAGCAGTTGGAGCTTCTCAGCATAATTGGCATTCTAAATTTTTTACAAAATGGTTTACAATATCAATTAAGTCTAGAAAATATAGGTATGTCCTTAGGAAACTCTTTTTAATTCTTTAAGGGTTGGATCAATACTTTACACCTGGAAAGGATGCAATAATGTTTACCTCAGTGGAGGTTCAAACTCCCAACCTTCAGACAAAAAATCTGTGATCACTAACACTAGACTATGGAACCTGGTAATTTACATTAGAGGTATATAGAGATCTCTTTTTCATCTTCTTTTATTGTAATGGCTAGCAATAATTTTCTGATTATTATGGCCATATTTTAGACCTTGTGGTCAAGGATTTTCCATGTGTGGGCCCTGTATTTTGGTTAAGAGACAGCATCGGAAGAGACAGTGCTTGGATACAAGGGAGTCCGGGTGTGATACCCTAGAGACCCCTTGGTTCTTTTACGTGCTCTGTGTAGAGTAACGATACATGGGAGACAAGTTCCTGGATAGAACAAGTACTGAGTACTCTGAGTTCCCATAGCAACCCCATTTTGATGAGTGCCAGACAAGGGTGTATCTGGCACCAATTTTATAATCTTTGGTTTGATGCAGTCACCAGAGGAAGTGCCCTGGCTGGGATTCAAACTTCAGACCTCCCAAATGCAAAGCGGACACTCTACCACAGAGCCATTGCACAGGTCTCTGTTATGCTGAGATACAGTACAGCTGCATTATAATGCTATACATGTAAATGGTTTCACGGCTAGACACCACATAATAGCAGACAGCATTAAAACAATAGGAAAATAAAGTCAACAAAACAGTGACTTAACATTCACTGTTGGACTGCACTATATTGAATTATTCTTATGAACCAAATTTCATTAACACAAACCCATTTTGTTATGATAATGTCTATGTCATCTGAACTCACATTTAAATGATCTTTTACTTGTTTATGATAAAAAAAAAGAAGGTTATTATAAAAATTATCATGTTTAATGAATAAATGAAATATTTTTAAGAAGAAATGGATGTCAAATCTGAATTGTCTGACTTGACTTGACTATTTGAGATTTTCTGTTGCCTCGACAGTATTTCAGTCATATAGCGGCGTCCAGCTAATTACAGGTGGAGGAAGACCCCGAATGCACAGAGGCATCCGGATAGAACCACCTGGCCTACCGCAAGCCAGTTGGAAGGCTTCCTCACATGAAAATCTGAATGACCCTACCGGGATTCGAACCCACGTGGTGAGGGGCTGAGTGAGTGTTAAAGTCAGCGACTTTACCCTCTCTGCCACGGAGGCCCCCCAAATATGAATTGTATGAATTCATATTTCTTTGAAAATTATTTATTGATTTATGGAGCCAATATACCAGTACATGCAAATCTGTTTTTTTAAAACATCGGAAACATTATGAATTACCAATGAGATACCTTGAAACTAACTGGAAATATATCTCTGTATATCTGGTTATATTAAAATCATTAAATTGAAAACTACCTGCAAAATGTTGAAACTCTAATTAAAACATTACCTTCCAATTGGCAGGTTGTTTCTCACAATGCGCTGGTTCCCTCTGGTATACTCTATGTCAACAGTGATTGGTGCTGAGTAGGTCATATCTCGTAATCGACACTGGTAAAATGTGAAATATATAGGGTTAGCTCCTCATTAAATAACTAATTTCATAATACTTAACACTTTATATTTAAATGTACTTTGTAAATACATGAACATATTCTTCTAAACCTGAAGCTTTTAATATGTAATGTAATTCCCTATTTTCTTTTCTTGAAATAAAGAGCGAAAAATGTGAAATCATTATTACTAAGGACAGTTTACTTCAAATAGCCATGGTTTTTAATGAGAAAAATAAACTGAACAATCTTGGTAGAATTAAATCAAAAAATATTTTCATATCAAATAAATAGTTACAGACAAGAGGATTTGGAAGGTTTTCGCGAAACTGCCTCTGACCCCTTGGGTCTAAATAATTTTAACAGTCTTGATTGAGGGAGATTCATGAGAGCTAAAAGTTATTGAACTTCAGTGGAATCCATCTTGAATGGGTGGATCTAAGTGCTGTTCCTTTACCTCATGTGGAGATATTGGTTTGGTAATGTTGAATCCTTCTTCTACATCAGGCATACCGACATAGATGTTTAAATACCTGTTGAAAACAAACAGAATGAGATTGATTATATCACGAGTACCGGTATGTCAATCCCTACCAAGGATGTATTAAGATGGTTGGTGGCTGGGAGATGTCTTGCTCTTGGGACCTAAACCACATTTTCCCAATAAACCTTAGATTTTGAATTGTATCATATCTGAATATCCTGGTCTGGTTACATGTTTTTTTCATTGTTTTTTTGTTGTTTTTTTTCTCAAAAATACTGTTATATGCAACCATGCAACAATATGAAGAAGTATAGGAAAGTATGTCCAAATAAGTACCAATCATTATCATATTTCAACATTATTTTGTTTGTTTTTTAATTGCGTTTAATGCCCCATCTACTGTATTTAAGTTAGGGATATTGCCAACATGAGACAAATATAGTACTGCCACACTGCAATACCATACTCAAGAGGAATAGCATTATACCACACCTGGTCACATTATCCAACCCAACCTGGATCTACCCTTACAAATTTAGTGCCAAATAAAAAAGATATACCAGTGCCATTCTTAATTATTTTGTATTTGATCTCAAAACTGCAAACATATCAAGTACATTTTGTATTGTATAAAACACAGGAGTATTAATGTTCTGCTCTCTCTCTCTCTCACTCTCTCTCTCAATTAGAACAAAAACTCAATTCAACTTACTTCATGTAAAAATTAGGATCTGCATCACTTGTTATTTTGTCATTGGCTTTCATTATGCTTTTAATCTGAAAGTTTGAAACAGCATATTTGGTAATGTTCTATCAAGATTAATGATATAACTGAATGCGCTTGCAATTTATAAGAAGAATTGTACAAGAAATGCTTCACTCTAAATAGATTTTCACATTTATATTCTTGACAGTATAAAAGAAACTAGGACTGTTTCTGACAGTGGTGCATACATGCCAGTGTAACACTTTGACACATTCTAAAGAAAGATTTTAAATGAAGACATATCAATTACAAGCTTCTCATTTCAACAAGTTACAAATTCATAGACCTTTTAAAATAAATAAAATTTTAGTACCAGTAGTTTCAATGAATGTGACAGTGAATTTGGGTCACAGAAAGCACTTTGTTTGTAGGGGCATAGTGAAAATATGAAGATATATATTTCTTAAATTTATGATACTTACATCCACATTTATAAAGTAATTAAAGGAATCAATGTGCTGCTTCACTAATCCTTTTACTTTCAGGAAAGCTGGCAGAAGTTTCCATTTTTCCTGAAAAATAAAATGGAGATTACTTGTTACAATGTGGAACATTTGGAGTATTTTTTTGTGCGTACTGATTGTCTTGTACTGTACTTGTAATCAACATATACTATAGAGACAAGGTAAACAACCCACTCCATCAGCAAAGTACACCGGCTTCGTTCCAACGTCCATATTTTCATTACACTTCAACTTACATATATTACACTTCAACATACATCTATGAGACCTATGTCAATGAAAGTTCAATAAATTGCGAACATTTTGTCTATGTACTTTGGCAATTGAGGAATTTATTAACCTTGTCTCAACAGTATAGTATATGAATATAGGTCAAATTGGATTACGAGCCAGATGTCAGTGATTGTCTGCACAAACTGGCATATATCTGCCTATCAGTCAGTTACCATTAAAGAAATGAAAACCCTGCTTATCCCCATTTTGTTCATGCTCTATAAAATGTATTTACTCATTTATAACGAAGAAAGGGTTTTCAAGATGGCATCTAACGTAGACAATATCTATCTTCCATTTAAAACAAATATCAATCTGCAAGGTTTAGCATATAATTCATCAATTTAATTAGTCTGACAAACTATTTGACTACTTGAGTTTACTGTCACCTCGACAGTATTTCAATCATATAGCGATGTCCAGCTAATTACAGGTGGAGGAAGACCCCGAATGCAGGAAGACATCCAGGTAGAACCACCAACCTACCGCAAGCCAGCTGGAAGGCTTCCTCACATGAAAATCCAAATGACCCTGCCGGGATTCGAACCCACGCAGTGAGGGGCTGAGTGAGTGTTAAAGTCTTGGACTTTACCCTCTCGGCCACGGACGCCCCATTTAATTAGTACATGACACTTATTCTGTAATTCCAAACAGAAACGACGAACAAAACATTTTGTATTTCCACATTTAATTAGAAATTTAATTAGAAATTAAGTGATATCCATTCTGGATATGAAAATCCAAAACCCTGTTAGCCAATAGGGTGTGGAAATTTGGACATTTTCCACTTGCCCACAGACAAGTTGGACAGAAATTTTTCACTTGTCCACAGCTTAACAATACTTGCCCATATAAAAAATATAAAAGGTTGGGCACATGTTTAACGAAAGTTAATAAGGTAACAGTGTCCATTCATAGTAAGGTGTAAACAGCAATTTGTGCTAACATTCTGAAAATTTTATACGGCAATATATCATGTCCGAATTACCCATTGTCTCTCTACGATTAAGATTAACGCTTTTTTGGTTGGACACTTTTTTTATTCTAACAACAAATGTTGGCAATTTTTCCGAAATTGAGCCAAAACTTTACAATCACAACTAAGTGCACATGACAACATTTACTTTAACACCAAGTGGTTGCCTTCATATGACCAATCAGGGAACATGCTTTCCAATAGAAGATGCTTCTAGCAAGAGGCCTCCCACAGGGTACAGGAAAGTTAATTTGCTCATTGTAAACGTAGATTTCATAATAAACTTGGAGATTATATATTCCCTATTGCTAAGAAATAGAAATACAGTATTTTGTTCTTATTTTTCTGGCCCACAAATTCACTTGTCCATGAACAAGTGCTACGAAAAAAATCTTCTTATCTGCCGGCAAAAAGTTCTGAGTGGGATGTGTCGGGCATTGGATTTCCGCACCCCTGGCCATATTTGTTTACCATATTACTGTTCAAGGCACCTTTGAAGAGTACCTTCCTCTGCCTGAAAACTTATTAACTTATTTTTTCAACACCCATTTGCATACAAATTGGTGAAAAGTTAACTGAAAATATTTGTATTAGTAGCATCCCCAGCTGAGCTGCAGAGCCAGTTAAGAATTCTGCAAAATCGGTATACCTAGTGTACAAAAAGTCTGTTTTCAAAGGGAAAAAAATATCAAAACAATATCAAACTTACATATCTTAAATGTAAATAAAATTATCTTTCCAATGATGTATATGTTTTTGTTGTTTTGTTATTATTTTTGTCGTAGTTGTGTGTAAAATCCGCCAGGTAAGTAAATTTTGTGTAATTTCGGGATACCGTGTAACTGACGCAGAATTGATTACACGTATGTTTAATGATCGCTGTTGCGGATTATTAAACACCGTTTTTTAGATTTAAAAATTATATCACCATTTACAGAAAAGAATGAACTTTCTCGAGGTTTTTGAACTTAACGTATATGTCAATTAATTTCCGAGTAATAAGGTAGTGAAGTCTGGCGCGTTTTTTAGGAAGATTAAAAAGTAAGTAAAATAGAACTTTATACTTCTAAAAGTATAAAGTCTGCTCTTTAATTTGATATATTTTTCAAGACAATTCATGCATATTAAAGCATCCGCATCGTCCGATGAAAATCAAACTTTTACAAAAAACCGTCCGCTCGGCGAATCGAGTGCGGCCGCCATTTTGAATTTTACCGATAATGAAAACAAAACTTCAGAACGAGAATGTAAAGGTGTATATGGATGTTTTTCTTGTTGATACAACATCTTTCGCGTATAAATCTTTTAATTAAAGTATTTTTTTAACTTTAGTATCATTGTAATACACATTTTACTTAGTTAAATTACTTTGTTTACCGAGTGAAATTTCGTACCATACGACGATCGTAATTGTCATAACTAACTTCTAACTGCACTTTGGTTGACATACATACGCATTTATTTTCACAATGAATGAATGGTGCTGCATATACATATTAGTAAAATTTTCTTTATTTCTGAAAAAAAAGGGGATGAAATGCAATCTCATTAATATTGCATTCCCCACCCACCTTCTTTGGTGATGAAAAAAAAATCACTATATATCATTTCTTCATTAGATTAAAATCATGCATGCAACCTATCATTTTTCGTGATAAAAATCTCAAACTTACATCTGACTTTGAAATGAAGGGGAAATCAATCAATCGGATTAAAACCTTAAGTAAATGTTGTGGAGGAACATAGGACAATACTCACTCATTAAAAGTATAAATAAACTAGATGAACTGCATAAAACAACTGCTGTCTTAGATGGAAAAGCCTGTATTTTTTGTATTTTTTTTTTAATACAATTAACCTAAATGAATAAACATATAATTAGTGATTCTGTACTCTTCCTACAAGATTCAAAATTTTATTTAAAGTTGGTAGCATATAACCAACAATTTTTACACTCTTAACTGACATAAACCTCTTGTTTTAATTGGTGTGTGTGTGTGGGAGGGTCTT
>CM037780.1:73151446-73201446 GCA_021229015.1 Solen grandis | reverse complement strand
AGAACCTGAACAGGTAAGAAGGTTACTAGTCTCCAATGGTGGAGAGTTGTGTCTCTATCACTTTTAAAGGCGATTACTTATGGTATTTTTCTTGACAATGTCTTTTGTTTATTATTATCAAATTATTATGACCTTTGCAAAGTTTGGTCCCCAAAAATACGGATATCCATGCACACTGTTATAAAGTTATAATCTTTGAAAAGCGTTATGCCCCCTTTTCATCCTGTTTTTATTTTAAATTCCCATCAGTTTATGCCTTAGATTGAAGCTACAAGGGAATTCAGTAAGCTTCATAATGATTAGTCCCGTACCAGTGTTTACACGGGAGGGCACTATAGGTTTGCCCTCCGTCTGTCTGTCCGGATGTCCGGAAATCTGGATCCCGTGATAACTTAAAAAAGCGTTTAAGATAATATTATGAAATTTAGTATATGAATAGATGGCAGTTTGGAGATTCTGCATGTCTCTTTGTTTTTGTTTTTTGACCAAAATTCTGGTTGCTATGGAAACAGAAAAAAAAAAAGAAGAAAACTTTCAAAATCATCTTTTTCAAATCTAATGGACAGATTTCAAAATAGTTTTATAAGATTTTCCTTTTGTAACTCTTTTACCTTGATTACTAAAATTATTCCTATCTGTGAAAAAACATGGTCTCCAGGGGCGGGCCTAATTTGCCTTATATGTATTTAGTGAGAACTTTAAACGACATCTTCTTAGAAATATGGTCTCCATGGGGTGGGGCTATTTGCCTTATATGCTTATAGTGAAAACTTTAAACAACATCTTTGAAACCATTGAACAGAATTTGATAAAACTTGGCAGGGATGATCATTGGGTGAACCGTCACAAAAAATGCTAAAATAAACTCGATCCATGCTAAACTTTGGTTGCCATGGCAGCGAAAAATAAAATAAAAAGAAAACTTCAAAAATAATCTCTTTCAAAACTACTGGCTAGATTTTAAAATATTTTAGTACAGATGGTCCTTGTGTAACACACTACCAACATTGCAAAAATTATTCCTATCCATTAATAAACATGGCCACCAGGGGCGGGGCTGATTTGCCTTATATGTATTTAGTGAAAACTAAAGAGACCTGTTCTCTAAAACTGCAGGCCAAATTTTAGATTTTTTTGAACAGGTGTTCATTGGGTA
Organism: Solen grandis; assembly: GCA_021229015.1. NCBI lineage: Eukaryota > Metazoa > Mollusca > Bivalvia > Adapedonta > Solenidae > Solen > Solen grandis. The sequence continues at coordinate 73,200,290 of CM037780.1, read as the reverse complement.
ACTCTTTACAAATATTTTAGTCCCCTATCGGTGTTTACACAGGAGGGCACTTAGGTTTGCCCTCTGTCTGTCTGTCCGTCTGGATGTCCGGAAATTTGTTTCCGGCGATAACTTTAAAAACCGGTTAAGATAATATTATGAAACTCAGTATATGTATAGATGGCAGTATGGAGATTCTGCACATTACTTTATGGTTTTTTTTTTCTCAAACCAAAATTCCGGCTGCTATGGTAATGGAAAAATTATGCACCTCATCAGTATGGGACATATGTGCTTATATGTGTTTATATGCTCATAGAATGATGGGACATATGGTTTCTCACAGCTGGGCTGAAGGCATCCATCTCTCTAATTCAAACAAACATAAACCATTCTTTACTAAACTTAGTCACATTGTATATTAGCACAATATCTCAGCCAAATTCGATAACCAGCCAGATTGCCCTTTTTAATTAAAATTTGCTTAATTAACAGTGTCAGCTCTTTAGCAAATATGAATAATCTTTACCAAACTTGGTCACAATGTGTATGAGCACAATATCTCAAGTTTGATAACCAGCCAGATTGTCCCAGACACTCTGGAGTTACAACCCTTGAAATGATAAAATTGCAGGATAGGCTTATTTTGCAATAACCATCACTTGAACAGTAATAGTAACTTAGAGTCAATGTCTAAGAATTGTTGTCTGAAACTGGCAGCAGACTATGCTACAGATTCATGTACATAGATATATAGAGAAATGTTTATATGTAATTTTCTTTGATGTTATGATTTTCTTTGATGTCATTTTTGAAGAATATAGCCCTTTATAAAAAATAATTGCAAAATTTCTTTTTTACCTGATGGTCCCTGTTCAAGACCAGTCAAGATATCTCTGCATCTTCAATGTGCTTCACCTCTTACTGTCATTTATTTAAATACTTTTCTTCTCAAGTAATAGAAAAAAATTGGTTAATTGACAACCCTAAATGATCAAAGATATTGAAAATTCCAATTAAACCTCAGCACTGTCTATTCACCCCTTCACCAGGAGGAGCCACCTGTACAGCAGCATCAACAGGACCAGTCAGGGGCGGCCGGTCTCACTGCTATCGCCCTGTACGACTATGAAGCCAGTAAGTGTCACGTCTCTTCCTTACTTCTCAATGTCTAATCTATCTTCTAGAAACCATCACCACTTAGTATTGAGTGCTGACTGCAAAACTGTTCTAGTGTAATTAACCCTTTCCCTCATAGAGGACACCATGAAAAGACCTATGTGAACAGCATAAAACCAGATCAGCCTGCGAGTAACTCGCAGGCTGATCAGGTTTTATGCTGTTCGCTGCTCCTCAGTGGTCTGGAAATGAGGATTTTGTAATTAAATTTGGTAAGGTTTAACTGTGGTTTTCTGCAGATCAGGCTTTATGTGGTACCTATTGAGTGCGTCTAAATGAGTCTATATGAGGATAAGGGTTAAAATAGAATTAGAACAGCTTGATTGTCATCCCTCAACTTAAATATCCAATTTTACACCATTTTCGACTCCTGGATAGAAATCAATTCTTCACTTGAAGAGTAGAAGCTTTACTGCGAATTGTATAACCTTTTAACCTTTCATTTCACAAGTATTGATGAGTAGCAGATAGTATAAAACCTGATCAGCCTGTATCATGTTTGCTTTGAGTTAACCCATTAATTGACTAAAGATGATGAAAATAATGGGATACAGCTTGAGTTAGTAAATAAACCTCATATCTGATGTAATACTTTATTGAAATTGATAGTATATTATGCATTATCTTTTGATACAAAAATTATTTATTTTTTGTTTCACCTGCTGTAAGCAGAGGTGACTCATAGGGATCACTTCTATGCTGTCATGTCTGTCTGTCAAACATTCTCACACTTTTTCCATCTATCTTTTTTCAGCAGGTGACACATGTATATGGGTACATGCATATTTCTTATCAAATTGATCTGAATTTTTTGTAGCTGCTGATGATGAAATCACCTTTGATCCTGATGAAGTGATCACCAATATTGAAATGGTAAATTACATTTGAGAAAAAAACACACATACACACACACCAGAAAGTTCAACAAACAAAAATTCCAGCATAATATTGACGATTAATATTGAACACCATTCTTGTGTTACTATGTGATTAGCTCTTAAAGCATGATTGATAGTCTTTGAATTACAGGTTTAATTGTTGAATAATTTAAGTAAGTTTTCAGGGATATAATTTCAAAAATTCTGTCAAGAGGTATCATCAAATGGAATATTTTGTATTGTAATGAAGAAAGGCCAACACTGCTACAAGTCAGCTACAACTCAGCTTATTGAAATACAGATTTTAGCTAATTAAAAGAACAGTTCACATAAACCTTTCCAGTGTGTATAAATATATTCAAATCAACTTACCGTATCAGTTGAGCCAATAGCATGGCTGAAATATCATGTGATCAGTATTTTTTCTGCTTTACACAAAAGAAAATCTGATTTTGTTTATGTTTGGGAGTCAAGAATGGGGGGAGTCTTTAACAATGGGTACATGTAAAGGCAGAGCATAAAGAAAGATGGTAAAAGTCTATTAATTGTGAAAAGAATTCAATTTCTTAATTGTGAAAAGAATTCAATTCAAGTTTTAGTTTGTGTAATAATGCATTTTTATCTTACAAGTTGATGATTTTTTGTGTCTTTGAAATTGAAATGTGGCCTGGCTGTTCCAGATTGACGATGGTTGGTGGAGAGGAACATGCCGAGGTCATACAGGACTCTTCCCGGCCAACTATGTGGAGCTGCAGCAGTGAGTGGTACAGACACACAGACATGCTGTGTCTGTGGTAACCAGGTCATACATAACACAGCTGCGAGAGAAAGAAAATTAGAGAACTGAGGGACTTGAACAATCTGTGATATTCCGTCAGCGTGTTTTTTTTTGTTGTTTTTTTTTTCATATCCACATAACCACCCTGTATGTTCATGGACCTGATATGAAGAAAGTTTATGTTAACTTCATTGTTATGATTATGTCTGTAACTGAAGTCACTCTAGTGTTGGCCCAATTTACAAGGAAGTGCTGCCACGGTTGAAGGAAAATGGCCAAATTATATTTTGCCATATAGGTTAGATAAATCATAATTTTAAATCAGTGGTCTTAAAATAATCTAGTAATTATGTAAGAGATCCATCATAAAGGTCAGTTTCTGTTCAGATTCTTGCCATGCTATGGTCAGTTTCTGTTCAGATTCTTGCCATGCTATGATAAGTTAGTAGATCGCACTAACACTGCTTAACCAGTATGCAAATAAGCTCTTTTACATAATTTGCATAAATAAGCCAAAACTTATGAGTTGTCTTTAACAAGAGAAATTAAGATAACCCTGGGTCCATTTTTGATGACATTTAAGATTTGATGTTAAATGTGAACATGAGAGTTAATGCCTTTTATGTATTTTGCTACTATTGTATTCAATAACATTTTGAAACCAGATCACTCTGCATGTGACCCATGGGCTAGTTAAGTTACTTTTTGTTACAGTCCATCACTGTTGTGGCTTCCACAAGCTTCTAGTGTAACTGATCAAACTGTGACTTCAAGGTTTTGTAGAAGTTTGACATGGTGCATATTGTTATGTTAATTCTTCCATCTTTTCTTGTTGCCATAATGAACCAAGCAGATCAGTGCCCCTCCCATGCTCATTCAGTTATGTTCAGAGCTGTACATAATTATATATAGCTGTTCATGCGGGAGACTTCTATCCAAATATAATGTAAATATATGTTAATTTCCATGTGTTTACTAGAGTAGTTAAGAAATGACTGGCATAAGCTTTATATCTTGAAAAGTAAATACTGAAGGAAAACTTCAATTGGTATTCTGCAATAATATCTCAATAAAGTTACAGTGTATCTGTAAATAGAGGATCTGACATGAATACTCAGTCAATACTGGTATTAGACTAGTTGGTGGAATAATATGAATTAAGGCTTGGTCAGGATCAGTATCTCTTCAGACATCAGTGATTTTAGTATCTAATGAAGATAAGAGATTACCTATGATTGACACATGTTCCATGTCATCAGCTGATTGGTCCTGTTCTCCAAAACGTTGACAGCATAAGAAAAATTTTGACCGCATAAAAAAGAGTGGATCCAGAATTTGTGTTAATATACAGTGATGTCCTTGATATACATTCTACGTCACACGTGTAATGTAATATTTAACAAGTTTATTTCTGAAATATATTAAAAGCTTGTTACTTAATACACAAAGAGCAGGTTATATGATAGATTGTTATTGTAAGATGAGAAAGTGAATACTCCTGTCTGGACCTGCCCAAAGAGATATTCACCGAGTTTTTTTCACTTTTTTATTTGAGGACATTATTTGACACTTGTTGTCACTGGTTTCATATACAACATCTCATTGACACTCTCAGTGGTGTTAGTTTGATTCTCATATGTTTTGAGGTCAGTATTAGGGCATGTGTTAACCCTTTCCCTCATAGAGGAAACCATGAAAAGACCTATGCGAACAACATAAAACCAGATCAGCCTGCGAGTAACTCGCAGGCTGATCAGGTTTTATGCTGTTCGCTGCTCCTCAGTGGTCTGGAAAAATGAGTCTATATCAGGGAAAGGGTTAATTAATTTATCAAGAGGCACGTCCCTAATTCATTAGTAATTAATCAGGAGGTATGTGCTGTTCATAGGTAATTAATCAAAAAGCATGTGCCTATTAGTAGGTGAAATTATGAATCAATGTTTTACATTTCAAGGAAAACACACTTGAGGTATCTGTTGAAAACTGTGACTGGAGAATTAAGGGGCAGCAATATTATCCATGTTGAAGTATGCACTGTAGTACCATCATTCCCAAAGATTGAATGCTCACATTGTCCCTATGTTGGTATGGTTTGGAATCTAAGCATGTTCTTATTTCATTGTAAATTATTATGCATTTTATTTTGTAAATGTTTGGAATACATAGTAAGCCAAAGTGTTAATTCAATTTGTACAGTTTTTTTTTTTATTTAAAAAAAAAAAGAATAGGAAAATATATCATTGACTTACGCTTGATTTTAACAATGCTTCTGAATATTTGTCAGCACCTATACCTGTCTCTTGTTTCCAACATTGAAGGTTTTGCATTGACCGAGTAATACATGTGTAACTGAGTTAGCCTAAACCTTCCCCTGTAGGACCTGACCTTTGTTTGTTTATGACAGCTTTGATAATTCCAAGTAAAATCATGTATTTTTATCGGAAATCCGTATATGTTTTTGGCTTGATGTCACGCAGTGTGTTCTCACTACACCCTTTTTTATACATTAATCAACAGTATCATTATTTTTTCAAGAGAGATAACCATGTATTATTTTGTTAACTGATGTTTTCATACACAGTAGAGGAGATGTCCGACCTAGTCACACCTGTCTTAGGTAGATATTTACATGTTAGAATCATTACAGGTAACTACACAGCATAGGTGTCTGCAGAACAGGAGTGAAATATATAAGAAAATGGCAATTTGGGATTCAGGGGCCTGTTGCACTAATTTTGTACAAGTATCGGTAAAATTTATCTTCGTGTCTACTCTAGGTGTCTGCTACTCTCGAATTTGCATATTGATATACCAGGAGTAATTTTCAAGGGTTTCACCATGAAGAATGGGTTAGTGTTTTTCTAAGGATTATATTTTATGAGAATTTTCTTTACTTCAAATTGTGTCACATGAAATTTACACAGGTGTCACTTTTAAGGAAGATGGAGTCAGGACTTAAAAGCACCTTTGTTCCTCTGAAATTTACAAAAACTTCATAAAAAATTATTGAAGCTTAGTGAAATTAGCCCCAGACAAGTGGCTGTTTAAAATATATTTGCTGTTTAGTATAGGTTACCTGTGACCCAGGTTTGACTAAAAGTAGTTTATATCATTGGCCTAGTTTCACTCTACAACTACCAAACCATTACAGGTACTCTGTGGATATCTGGCTCTTTCAACCTTGACATCTTATCTCTCACATTGCTCTCTGTCTTCCTGTACTATAATATTGTGACAGTCAGCTTTATAAACGTTAGAATTGATGACATGAAGAAAAAAAAAGGTTGTTTCAAACTAAGACAATCATGTTATCATCACTTGTGTCTTTATACCATTTGATCAATTTTGAAATTTCCCAATAGTTATAAGTTTATACTGTATTCTTACAATGGGATTGTAATTTTTTATATGAAAGTTCTATTTTTGTAAGTCATGATTGAGCTACATGCAGTTGAGCGTCAGTCTGAGACCCCCCAGTGGACTGGTGTCAGCTGGTCTTGATGATGAGGTGGTCTGACTATCAAGTGAGAAAGTGGTCTTAATACTTAAGTGGTCTTTACATGAGGTTTCACTGACTTAGAAAGATTTATTGGGGAAAAAAAAGGTAATTGTGTATACGAAATGGGACTTGCATTCATTAATACACATTTAAGAGCTGTATAATTTATACAGATCAACATTGAAAAGTAGATATGCTTGTCTTCTCAGGTTTGTTGTTACTGTGCATATATGTTCAACAGTAAGGTAAGGAAATCATGGTTCAAAAACAGTACCTGACTTGTTGAAACTTATTATGATATTATGTGTAACAGGTGGAAATTGATTATATTGATAGATTTTACAGTCGTTAAGCTTGTTTCATGACCCTGTAATACAGGTACAACTTATGATATTGTAATCAGTATACATGTACATACACATGTATTTTAATTTCTTTCTTTTTTTATAATTTATCTTTATATATATCTACATGTATACAGAAAGTGCTGGCTCTGTTAAAATAGTTTTTTCTTTATTTTTGTACATTTAAAAGTACTTCATCTAACTGACACCTGTTAAATAAATGATTTGAAGATAGAAGTTTGAAATTTTTACCGTCTATTAGTTTATATTGCTTTTTTGTGTATTGTATCTTTACTGATAAGGAAAATTATGTATAATATTGATCATGTATATGTTTTCATGCTTTAATGATTCCATGTAGCTTGATGCTGCAGATTAAATGATTTTAATGTACACATGGTGCTTGTGTTGAACATTCCAGACCAAATAAACTTACAGGTGAAGAAGCTTGTTAGTCCCCTACCGGTGTTCACACCGGAGGGGACTATAGGTTTGCCCTCCGTCTGTCCGTCCGTCTGTCCGTCTGTCTGTCCGCTCAAATCTGGATCCCGCGATAACTTAATAACTAAGCAAGCTAACTTGATGAAACTTGGTATATGACTAGATGGCAATGTGTAGATTATGCACGTCATTTTATTTTTGTTCTTCGACTAAAATTGTGGTTGCTATGGTAACGGAAATAGTGAAAATATGGCAAAAAATGGGATCCCGCGATAACTAAGCAAGCTAACTTGATGAAACTTGGTATATGACTAGATGGCAATGTGTAGATTATGCACGTCATTTTATTTTTGTTCTTCGACTAAAATTGTGGTTGCTATGGTAACGGAAATAGTGAAAATATGGCAAAAATGGGATCCCGCGATAACTAAGCAAGCTAACTTGATGAAACTTGCTATATGACTAGATGGCAATGTGTAAATTATGCACGTTATTTTATTTTTGTTCTTCGACTAAAATTGTGGTTGCTATGGTAACAGAAATAGTGAAAATATGGCAAAAAATGGGATAACTAAGCAAGCAAACTTGATGAAACTTGGTATATGACTAGATGGCAATGTGTAGATTATGCACGTCATTTTATTTTTGTTCTTCGACTAAAATTGTGGTTGCTATGGTAACGGAAATAGTGAAAATATGGCAAAAAATGGGATTGATTACCATATTGAGTCAAGGTGGAGCCGGTAGGGGACTTTATGTGTTGCATACAACACCAGTTACTTGTTGATCAAGGCTCATATTGCAAATCAACCTCAGGTTTTTATTAACCATTTAGCTCATGAATATTCATGTAATTATTTGATTATAATTGATTTACTGAAAATTTTTATGGGATATGAAACGATGGAATTTTCTTTGCTGGCAGATTGTGTAGAATCTAGCACTTTGTTCTCAAAAAATAGTTAGATTGTCTGCCCTGGAATCGGGAGGTTGTGGGTTGATTTCAAGTCGCGACATTCCAGTGTAGTTCAAATGGTACAGTGTACTAGTTTAGCTCTCTTCAAGTTTAAGTTCAAATATTAATTATTGTTGGAGCAGGGTCTCTCTTTCTATATATATAAGGAGTCCCTGGTTGGAGACATATTTTATGACAGAATAACATTAGCTATGAATAGTTTTTTTACCGCCTATTTTTTGGTGCTCAGCATTTTAGGATAATTCCAGGACTGGTTGACCTGGTGGCATTATAATGTTACTGGGTACTGCCGCTTGTCTATGGCATGATATCGCAGTGTGGCAGCACTATGTCTCCTATAGGCAGAAGTCCCCAAATGACTGAAATACTGGCTGCTGGTCGTTAAACCCAATAAAATACAAAGGGAATTTATATGTGATGAAGAGTTGTTTTACAAATCCTGCTTTTCGTTAAGTATGTAATTTGCAAATCAAATCAAATCAATTTATATGAATATTGTTTCAGAAAATATCATTATAATCCTGCAAGCTATATTAATAATTCTGAGACCAAGCCATTACATAACTTTGCGTTTTTTCAACAATATGAACGGTTACTTCCCAGCTGAATTCCAGTTTGATGTTACACAAAAAATAAATGATGTGAATCTTATTAGAAACAATTAAAGGAATTTTGCATTTCACCCACTTATATTCTTCTAACCGCTGTTAACAACGGTACTTGTTTGATTAACTCCCACAATTGGCAGTCAGTGTATATATACACGGGTAGTAGGAGGATCGGGATGATGTGAATGAGCAAGGTATCACACTGCTGGTTTACAGCATTATATCACTGAGGCAGCATTATATCACAGTGTGGCACCATTATATCACAGTGAGGAACCATTATATCACAGTGAGGCACCATTATATCACAGAGAGGTAGCATTATATCACAGTTAGGCACCATTATATCACAGTGAGGCAGCATTATATCACAGTGAGGCACCATTATATCACAGTGAGGCACCATTATATCACAGTGAGGTAGCATTATATCACAGTGAGGCACCATTATATCACAGTGAGGCACCATTATATCACAGTGAGGCAGCATTATATCACAGTGAGGCACCATTATATCACAGTGAGGTAGCATTATTTGACAGTGAGGTAGCATTATATCACAGTGAGGCACCATTATATCACAGTGAGGCAGCATTATATCACAGTGAGGCACCATTATATCACAGTGAGGAAGCATTATATCACAGTGAGGCACCATTATATCACAGTGAGGTAGCATTATTTGACAGTGAGGTAGCATTATATCACAGTGAAGCACCATTATATCACAGTGAGGTAGCATTATATCACAGTGAGCACCATTATATCACAGTGAGGTAGCATTATATCACAGTGAGGCACCATTATATCACAGTAAGGCACCATTATTTGACAGTGAGGCAGCATTATATCACAGTGAGGTAGCATTATTTGACAGTGAGGCACCATTATATCACAGTGAGGCAGCATTATTTCACAGTGAGGTAGCATTATTTGACAGTGAGGCACCATTATATCACAGTGAGGTAGCATTATTTGACAGTGAGGTAGCATTATATCACAGTGAGGCACCATTATATCACAGTGAGGTAGCATTATATCACAGTGAGGTAGCATTATTTGACAGTGAGGCAGCATTATATCACAGTGAGGTAGCATTATTTCACAGTGAGGTAGCATTATTTCACAGTGAGGTAGCATTATATCTTTCTTATTTAGATAAAGCTCTGTTTAACCCATGCACACAAATTCATTTGCGGTAGGTCGGTGGTTCTACCCGGGTACCTCTGTGTACTCGAGGTCTTCCTCCACCTGTAATTAGCCGGAGGTCGCTATATGATTGAAATATTATCGCAGTGATGGTAAACCCCAATACAACAACAACAACAAACAAACAAATTCATTAGTTTAAAATGGCCACGAAACACCAAAGTCATTAAAAAGTTACAGGTTTATCACCATTGTGCTTGGTGTTCAGCAATATAGGGAATTTCTAGAATGTTTAGTCCAGTGTCAAGATAATGTGACTGGGTGTGGGTAAAAATAAATAGTAAAAAAGAAGGAAGGAAAAGAAACAACCACACATAAAACCATACTCTTAATTTACTCAAACAGTAGAATCATGACCCCTTATCTTACCACCTGTTGGAAGGAATTGTTTTTGGACAACATTTTTAAAACGATAATTCAGTTATCTTACTGGTAGACATCAGCTAACAATACAATTATTATTTGTAAACACAACTCATATCGACCTTTTGAAATAGATAAAAAGAACAACAGCAACAACTTAAAGCCAAGTATTCCCAAGGACTTTGAAAACGCACATTTTGTAACACGAAAACGAAATATGAAAGATTCTTTCAAATGCATATCATATATACACTTTTTCTAACATAGTAAATGAAAATGAATATAATCATACAGTATGTGCTTTTGTTGTACAACACAATTATCCAAATCGTGCGTTTTTAAAGTCCCTAAGTATATTATTACAGCACTGATAATTAAAAATTATTAAGGACTAATATCTAGCAGTTTTGCTTAGTTTGTTTTTCTTCGGATCCTCTGCCGATTGCAACCTTATTGTTATACGCGTCTGTTTCATTGGCTTCTTGCAATTAAGACACGTGCTGGAGGTCAGTTCGGTTGCCTTCCGGTTCAAAGGTCGCCAGATGTCGTCTGGTGTGTCATAACCAAGTTCACGTAACCGCTTCTTTCTGACCTGTAGTTTGTGACCATCCAGAAATATTCTGGCCAAGCGTGGATACACCAGTTTGTTCACGCTCATTTCTATGGAGGGGAAGGACATATCTTGAAGCTGTTCACCGATATATCTGTTCGTACGTTCGATACAGTCCTGGCAAGAGCTGGGTCCCAGTATTTCGCAAAATTCATCAGACTTACCACAGCTTATTGGCTCCTGCAGAGCCGGGTACTGATCAATATTAACGATACTAGGATCTCGTTTCAAGGAGTCCAAAACATTAGAAAACATATCTCTGCTAGGCGGGCGTGGCATGCCATATGATATCCTTTCATCCGAACCTGATACTCTGTGAAACTGACGCATGATGACTTGGGGGAATTTCTCGGAGGTGGCGTTAGTGAGGCGACTATTCATGATGTAGTTTTTCTCCACAAGATGGTTGACATTTGTGGTGGTGGGGTCGCTATGGTGACTTGGGGGACGGGCGATGAAGTGGAGGTCCTTTGCAGCAATATTTTCCCGTCGGACAGAATATAGCGATCTGGAAATATATACATAGGGATACTCCACTTAGTATCGTTTTTTTGGGTGTCATCGGTCCTTTTTTTCTCTGAATCAACGAGGTGTTGTCTTCATTGCGCTTGTGCCACCTGTCTCTGTCTGCATGCAGAGACAACTTCATTGAGTACAGTTACAAAACAATGTAATTTGGGTTTTTAGATCTTCTGAGTTGTTTGTTATTATTCAAACATAAACACACTGTGTGCAGTGATTCATAATCAGCACATTTGTTTCAACATTCTTGTCGTTACATATTTAAAAAAAAATAAGGCTTGTACAAAAAAGGAATTGTAAGGACCATTTAATACGTCTTATCTTTAACGTGTGGAAATAAAAAATCAAAATTATTTACTTTTTATCAATGGCGTTCTTGGTACGTGATTTGTTGGCGGCGTTTAAGTAGGCATCATTTGGCCGCCAGGTGTGTTCCATACTAAGCCGACGACCCCCGGGCGGTAGGCCTGTCACAAGGTCAATGACGCTCTTGCTGTCTAGGGAGGTGTCTGTCTTACAGAAGCTTGGTCGACGAATCCGCCGTTCAGGCCTCTGGCTGAAGCTGGCCCGTCTGTCGGTGGCTGACACAGTCAGGTCCTGGTCAGGACAGAGGTACATGTATTATGGATAACATTAGGCAGACGACACCATGGAGGTGGCTTATTTCAACAAAAATCTTAAATCATGCTGGCAGCTCGGATTTTTATAATAAAAATTTAATTACTGAATGGAATATAATTATGGTAGAATTTACCAATAGATATTTACCCTGTAACTCTCTTTTGGACCTCAATGTGTAAAAGACTGTTATTTGGTTACACAAATGATACTTAGTGCCAAAAATAGTAAGATTCATAGATTAATTAAAAATGCATTCCACCATACACGTGCTACGAACTATTTATGTAAAGTCTAAAGTGACAGAAATAAAAGTACGCAACAGACGTAGGTTCGAGCCATGTTTAGGGGAAGAGAAAAATACCCTTTCGTGACCTCCCAGGAGCAAAGTGTTAGCCCTTCCGCACCCCGAGAAGAGTTAAAATAAATTGTGCGCCCAAATCAAAGTAGAAAGAAATAATTTAGATATAAGCTATAAGTAACTTAGTACTAATCGATGTAAAATAAATAAGTTAAAAATATTTTAACCTTTAACTTTATATAGTCTCATTTGGATGAATTGATAAACAGAGCAGACCTCGTGTCTCCTCTGTTTGTTTATACGACATTGGATCTCCGATTCTTCTTACTTTACACGGCAAGTTCAGTCAATTATTATTCATCAAGTTATAAATTTGAATATGAATATTCATGAGGTAGAGGGATAAACTGATTGTTTACGTGATAAGGGGATGGCCAAAACGATTGCAACTGGATTAGGTTAATCTGTCTAATAATAATTAAGCCTGGATTAAAGACCACCTGCCTACTTACATTTAAACCTCTACACCCATGATTAATCACACAACAGCCATCGAATCTTGTCCCACCACCCTTTGCTTTCTCTTTAAATATGATTACAAAATAGAAAGTACATAAGACAGAATGCCTCGTACTTCTGCGATTCAGTGCCATAAACAATCGGTTATGTAAAACGAATTTCTATCCATTTTATACTGATTTCATATGTAAATACAATTTCTTCATGGCAACCACATGTCACCAAAAGTGATTTTAAGTTGCCATTTTTTTTTTATTTCACCGTGAGTCAATTAAGAAATTTACCATGGACATTGTAAGAATTCTAATTCAAAACACGCACCACCATCATGCCTTGTAGAGAAGCTACATGGGCACGGAATTAAGATTTTGCGCCCTTAGATTGAATCCAGGCCACGTACTCGAGAGTTACAATAGTGTTTTCTTACTTCTCCAAGTCCCTCCCTGTATGATACCAAATATATATGTATCTACTATCATGTAACGATTTACTTATGTACACGTCGAGAAAGAAAAACAAAGTTCTGTTCTGTTCTGAAATTTTAAAAACTAAGCAATAATTTGAAGATTTAAAATGAGTTTAATCTATTTTTAAGTGATGAAATTATGGTTGGAAAAGTGAAGAGTTTTGTCTTTTTTATATTCATAAAATGAAGTTAAGAAATTATCTAAATAAATGATACAAATAAAAAGATAAAAAAAAAAATTTTGTCTTATATATTCGAAAGTTATGATGTCATACCTAGCCATATTCATGATAACAATTCAATCGTCGGGAAATATAAAAATAAGTATCTAAAAATATATTTTAAATTTGAATAATTGAAAATCACAATTACTTACGCCGTGTACAATTTTATCCATTTCTGTTTTATTTTTATCTTTAATAATTTGTATTCATTTTCTGATTCACATCCGTCAATCAGTTTTATTTTAACACACAATCCATGTTTTGAAAGTTTCTGTTTAGAAGGTGCTTATGGAATTTTACCATGATCAGGGCTTTCTATGTTTTAATACACAAACGCTTCATGGGGATAAAGTGTACAATGGATTAGCATTTTCCACTTGCAAAACACCCATCTACAATCTGGACAAAAGATCAGATGGGATTATGATGGAAATAGGAACGTGACAAATGGCCAGGTCTGCCATGAGTTCAAATAAATCCTTTATAATCCTGCTAATGTATGCACCGGATCGTCAATAGCTCATTTGCTGGTCACGTGACTTGCCATAAGATAAACTATATTTCTCGTCCTTTGATTAAAAAAAAAATCTATTCCAAACACACCTCGTTCAGTGTGCCTGTAAATTAACTAAATGTTTTTCACAAACATTAGGATGTTTATATACCTTTGTTTAAAAGGATGAATGGAAATGATGCAATGGTACTGAATCCGGAACTTCAGTCATAGGTTCGATTCGTTATGCCGTCATATACTTAACGTCTGTATATGATACTGTAACAGTATACAACGGCAACAAACGGTCTCCTATTACAGATTGTATTTTGGTTACTTGGGTTTAACGTCCCTCCGACAGTATTTCAGACATCAGGGATATAATGTGATATACAATGCCTAATACTCCCGTCATACAAGACAGGCATCCCTACTGCGTTCTTACGACAACCCAGGACGCAACAAAACCGCAGTAGAATCGCCATGGAGACCGTTGGTTCGTGATTAGAACTCCCAAAGTTTGTACGGGTTACCCAAAGGACACATAAGGTCGCGGGCCGACGGCGACTACGTTTAACATGCTCAAAGTAAACGCCAATGTAAACGCCTTATGATGTTTATGGCGTCCTTACTGCGGTGACAGCGCGGTTGTTTCTGGAAGCCGAACTTTAGTTCACGACCATACGACGTCCCTCATGCTTCTTTACAACGTTTCTTCGGGGTTCCTACTAGGATTATGGCGTGTTTTCGGGGTTCCATATACGACCATGGCGATTCTTCCAAGTTTGCACTGCGTTTCTTGTGCGCCCCTGGTCTGACCATAATGCCTGACCAGGTCTGATGGCATCAGTGTTGCAACCCCCGCCTCCACCCACTCCCCTACGTCCTTTGTCCTCGGCCTTCGTGTCTTCACACTTTGAGGGTAGTCTCACGAATGAAAGTGCCAGAAAACTGAAGCTTATCATATGTAAGGTCACAGGATCACAACAGTCGCGGTAGACATCGTAAAAAAAAAAAGAAAAAAAAAAAGGAAAACGCATTGAAGTCACCGTAGCGTTGTCGATGATCGCCGTGTACAAACGCAATAATAACGCCATGGACGCAGTAAGGTCGCAATGAGAACGCCTTAAACACGAACAGAATGCAAACAGCAGGACCCCGGTGTAACGGATGAGTGAAGTTTGGATCTCTTAATGAATATTATTTGGCGTTCTTAATGCGACCATCGGCGTTTCCCCAAAAATGGCTATTTGGGTCACAGTTAGAACACCAGTCTGTTGTGACGGGAAGAATACTGCGATACCACGCATGAGGTAACATGACACCATAACCAGTAACATTTTCCTTATGCTTGACCAACCAGTCCTGGGACTAGTGTTATACCAAGCGCGTATAGGTATCATTATTTTATCGACTTTTGAACGTCTTGGTCACGGGGTTGACATTCTTACCACTTCTTCATTGCGACCGTTGATGCAATATTTCTCCAAATTGTTTGCGTGTAAAGACTATCATCGGTATTGCTGTATATCAATCTCTTTGCCTACTTAACAGACCAATAAAAGTGTAAAACAGAGAAAGTTATCAGTCCTGAATGATTAAAAACCACCGTTGTATTCGTTAACTAAAGTGCTAAGTAGTGGTCCAACCTAAGAAACATCAAGAGAGATAAGTAAATTGTAAGAACTTGTTTCCCAGTCGACTGAAGTGAAACTGCAGGAAAGGAAAATAGGAACACTTTATTGTGTTTGCAAACACTATTATACATTCATATGATTGTTCCCGTTTGTTTTGGATAGTTGTCGATGATAATGTCCAACTATGTTCCTACCACTTGTTCCGTCGTTTTGACAGGTTTTGTACAATATTCATATGTGATTAGTCCTCGACGTCCTTGTTCATCTGAATGTCTTTAATCCTTTATCTCTGATATCATTTAAACATTTATTATTTGATGAATATTACTTTACTGAACTTAAAATGGTATATGGAACAATGAATTCTTTAAGAAAATGAGCTACAGTTTTGTATGAGCAAACAGAGGAGACCCTGATCAGACAGCTCCTATAGGAGCTGTCTGATCAGGGTCTGCTCAGTTTGCCACTGCGTCAAAATGTGTCTTTATGAAGTAAAGGGTTAAAAGACTGATTCTCTGCAAGACATATGCGAATGGGAAGTCGCGGCTGGGATTTCTGAAAAAGGCATATCTGTAGCTAAAATCTGTAAAGAAAGAATCCAAAAAATGTTGTGGTAAGTATATACTGGACATGTATACCACGCCCAGTCACCTTCTGTAGCTATCTTTCGGCTTATTTTGAAAAATATATGGACAAGCTATTCCGACTGTGAATTAAGGGGCTTAACGACCCACCGACAGCTTTTTGGTAATTTGGGGACTGTTATCTTCACGAGACAGATATAGTGCTGCCACACTGCAGTATCACGCCGTAGACATGTGGCATATTACCACACCAGTCACATTATCTGACACCGGGCCAACAGTCTGGATCTACCCTTAAAGTTATATGCTGAGTACAAGCAAGAGCGCAACATCAGTACCATTGTGTTCTGAATGCAACCAAGCGTTGTGTTCTAACGCGAGTAGTATTTCAATATACTGTAGGTCTAATTCTAAGAACCAGAATTGTTTCGTTAGTCTGATTATAAAAGATAAGAATAACTCCCCATAATAGATATAGTTTTATTGCAGTGTTGATCTATTGTAAAGAGTATTTTTGTAATTCAAAACAAATGACATTCTAACATCTGCGTAGGTGAAACAGTAAAGGTAATACAATTCAGTTGAACTACACCTAACTCAGTGTATCAATAATGATTTATAACAGCTGTAAAAGAAACGAGAATTTTAACAAAGTTACCATCATATCCTGAAAAAAAAAAGAAAAAAAAAAAGAGAAAGTCAAATGATACTTTTTTGAGGTTGTCTGGTTTCTGTATCTGATGCTGACTTTGATAAACTATACTTTACCATAATCTCAATAGGATGTATTGACAAATGACCACATGTCTGGACAAAGGTGTCATAATGACATTATTCTGTATGACGTGGATACTATTGCGAAATCAATATATACAAAAGCCGTCTGAAACAGTTCTATACTACAGTACTATACTCGTACAATAAGGACGTGGGCTCTACTTGCTCACTTGACACGGGGATATTTTAAACTTGTAAATTTTACAAAACCTAGATTTCCTGAACTAATCAATTTACTTGATGTCTACCATTTTATATAGACCGTTTTATCAAAGCCGTTACTATTGTAGCCCGACCCAATTTCAAATATTTTGAATAAAATATGTTTAAACTATCAAAGCTTTGGACAAAAGAGAAATACAGTGTATCAAAACACACTGATTGTAAATTAATTAAACAATTAACTTAAAATGTTTTATGGAAAAAAACAGCAAGCTACATTACCCCAAGCGTAAGAGATAACGCAGTTACCGGTCAAGACACGTGCATGTAAGTTGTAATTTACACGTGCAGGCCTGCACCTCTCGAAACATTTCGTTTTGTTATTTACTTCAGCTAAAAAATCTCAAAATTTTGAATCACGACAACTTTAGAATATTACGAAAACAAAAAATACAATTTTCTGTAGCATACATGCTTAAAGTCACATATATGCACAATTCCTCTTTAACTGGTGAATACATAAGGGAATTCCAGATCTTCAAAAATACTTTATTATAGTCATGATAGTTAATACACATTGGTAAAATACGGAAAGTCATAAGAATGTGGATGCAGAATATGTGTTCAAATTCATTCCAACAAGTTCATTATATTTGTTGCAGAGATAAGAATACACAGCCATGGTCAATATAATGCCACTAAGAATTCATTGATTATACATTTTATTTTCATTTCTCCGGTCTGCAATAAACGCCGGAATCAAAGGATGAGTGACTTCCTGCAGGATGAGGACCTTTCCTCTGCAGTTGATACGGCTCGAATTTCACAACTGTTTACCTAGCTAAGTACAGATTAAATGTAATAAAAAACTGAACTATGGAGAAAGTTATTGAAATGTCACTTAAAAGTAAAACTTAATTAGGGTTTAATCTGGGTCCTCCGACAATACTTATCGCTAAGAAACACTTAAAACCTGAAATAAGGTAGCAACCCATTCCAACATTTTTATTTATATAATATTAATTTAAGTAAATAATTAAGTTGACATAAATACTTAACTTATAGGCCAACATTGTTTAGAAAAATGTTATATTTAGAAAGTCTTTATTGGAAAAAAGGGATGGTTAAATAAGTATTTCGTATAACTTAGCGCTAAGTATTGTTTAACTAGTTGAAACGGTTGTAAAATTGGAAGCCCGGAAAGATGACGAACATTTTAGTTCTGCTTGCTGTTGAAAGTATGCATGAAGTTTTCAATCTTGATTCCTTTGTCCGCTATTTTCTTCATCAGGTTATCCATGACGTCACTGGCCAGTCCTTCCGGCTTTCTGGTCAGAACCCAGGTTAATTCTGAAATTCACATGAGTGTGAGAGGGTTAGGTTCATAATAAAAACTTGTAGAAGTGTGTGTTTTTTTCTATTTCTAGCAACACTATAGCAATAAAACGGAAAGACAGAAGATTTGGAAAATCCCATTTTTGAATCAACTGGTTTTGTAAGGATTTTCAGTAACTGACGATCAAAACAATTTTGCCACACTAGGCACTGCAATCAAATATCGTAGACAAGGGATATGATACCACACCCAGTCACACCATCATGAAACCGGGCCTACCTACAACAAGGTGTAATTTTCGTCAATCAGAAATGCTATACCATTTATCATTTTAAGATTTTAAAACAGTCTCTAGTAAAGTTTGGATCCGTAGTCTATTTTGAAAGATATTTTGTTATTCGTACACTTATTGAAATAAAAAATGGTCTTTCATAGAGACCTTTTATGATTTCAGTAGGTGACCATGCATCTGAAGATGGGTATTGATCGACTTAATACACACAAATAGTTCAAAATCTTTTTTTTTATCAATGGCCATTTCTGAACGAGATGCTTTAAGAAAGTTTGCAAAAGCTGATTCTTCTGTTGTTTATATTCAATGCAAAATAAACCGAAACCTCTTTTTTATCAAGAAACTTTAAATAGATCAACTACATTAGCTGTCAAAGACTTACGAGCATTTAAAGGAATGGTGCCAATATCTTGTTCTGTACAGGACCACACCACGGTGTGGTTAGTGTAGTCTGTGTCCAACACCCAGTAACGTCCCGGAGTGGTGCCTGTCACGAAGTCAAAAGGATATGCAAGAATTAGGTTTAAGAAATTATAAAAGCTGATATAAGTGTCTGTTTTTTTTTTTTTTTTTTTTTTTTTTAATTTTTAATTTCATTTTTTTTTTTTAATATTTCTTGCAAATAATAGAAACACCACGAATGACAGTTTCTCATAGACTTATTTTACAGTGACTTCACGTTGACTTATTTGGGTTGTAACATTTTTATCAGTGCCGTCAAAATTACATGTTTCAGGCTCCAAATAAAGAATGTCAAGGACTTGGGATCAATATAAATATTAACGGGACAGAAATGTGCAATAAAACACCGCATGGATGCTTGTTAGACACATTTTGAAATCGTGGCTTTGCAACACGTTAAAGTATTTCTATTATCAACACATCTTTGGATGTCTTATAAATCAGTGGAATATAACCATAATGTACATTAAATAATTATACCAGTATCAGTTAGATTTAGGTCCATGCAAAATTTCTCACGAGCACAGTAAATCAGTATAAAATTTTCATTTGTGGCTGATTGACTTAACGCTTTTTAATTAGATTGGTTAAACACGTTTTTATAACTTATAGATCTGCCCATCCGTTTCAAGGGTTCCTGGTTTGGGTCAGTACACACTCACTGGAAATGTCATGAACCATTCTAGTTCCAGACAGGGTTGACCAGGTTCGTTACCGCCAAAATCACAGTCAAATACACCATTCCTGATAAGAATTCGTTTTATTGGCAGGTAAATAAGCTGACCACAGTTAATCAGTCATGTGATGATGATTATGACAATGATGATGATTATGACAATGATGATGATGATGAGGCGTGATGATAATGATGATTATAGTGATGATGATAATTTGGCGATGGAGATGATGATAATTATGGACTTGACTTGACTATTTGAGTTTACCGTTGCTTCGACAGTATTTCAGTCATATAGCGACGTCCAGCTAATTACAGGTGGAGGAAAACCCCGAATGCACGGAGGCATCTGGGTAGAACCACCGACCTACCGCAAGCCAGCTGGAAGGCTTCCTTACATGAAAATCCGAATGACCCTGTCGGGTTTCGAACCCATGCGGTGAGGGGATAAGGCCAAAAAAAAAAAAGCCTTGTTTCCGCTACCGGCTCTGAAAAAATAGTGTCGGTAGGTAGGGATTTTTTTTTTTTTCAATTTTTAAAAGCTTTCCATATGTATGAAAGCAAATAAGTGACATTTAATGAAATTTCACACAAGATTGTATGATAATATGTCTATAAGAAACAATAAAATCTTAAATTAATTTAAATTTAATTAGACAATGGACAATTGGCTGTCACAAAAGACAGCAATGTCAGAGCACTTTAAGGTCTGGCTTGCTGAACAAGTATTTTGATATGAAATAGTTATATAAATTATAGGTATCTGAAATTTAAAAGGGTGACATCCAATACAATTTATATCAGAATGTATACATTTGTGTTTCCCCATATTCTGTTTAAAGTATTTTTCTTCTTTTTGTTAACAATATCAACTATAGACATTATGAAGCTAGAAAATGAAATGAAATTAAATTAAATTGCTTTGTGTAGAATTATGTATTTTTGTGATGTCAGATTGTTTTTGAAATGAAACTTTTCAGGGTTCAACACTTACTTTTCAGCCAGGAATCCTGTCGGGACATCTTCTTTTCAAATCAGAAGTCTCTGCTTAAATAAGAAGTCCCTTATATTGTTTTTAACTTAAGTTAAATTCAGTGAAAGATTGTTGGGATATTTAAAACAATATTAAAGTGCACTTCTAGTAAACTTTAATTATGTGTATATTAGATTAAATAGAAGTTAGTAATACTTTAAGATCACTATTTCTTTTATGATATACAAATGTGAAAATAATATATATATATATATATTTAATCTTATCATTTTTCTATAGAATGGTAATGCAAGTTTTGTCTCAATGCATTACCCCAACCACTTCACTACGATCATATTATTGTAAGTACGTCAGTCTTAAATTGATTTCAAATAATGTTGTAAAATCTGTATTTCATTTCAAACATTCATGTTTTAAAACATCACCAAAGCTTTGAGATCATTTTATTGCTGTAAACAATAATTATCAGTTAATGTTTTTTTCTACGATCATACCGAAGTAAACAGTCATATTCAAATAGCTTTTCACATGCTATTAAAACTACCAAAGGCATTCAAATTGAATATTAATTATAAATATTATGATAGAATGATAATGTGTCAAGGTTGAATGCCAAATTTGAAGTGTTACAAATATTTGTGCCGATTAGGCTATTCATTTCATATTCTTAAACAGACCCGCAAAATCAACTTTTACTTTCACTTTGAAATTAATTTTTTATTTCCGGTTTCAATTTTTGAAAGATTACGATGTGTATTGACAAATTTTACGTCACGCTACAATTGATTTCATTAATAATTATGTTTTCTCTTGAAAAATCAAGAGTCCCGACGGAAGGAACCCCTTGCCAATTTTTGGTGCGGGAATGCGTTAGTGTCGATACGGCTAAGATACGGAAAGGACCGAAAATGCCCGAAATGAAATGGCGATTTAATCTTTTAAAAAAAAATTTGGCAAAAAAAAAAAAAAAAGATTAGGGTCAGCGGCAAAAAAAGAAATGGAGATAAAGATGATATTAATAGGGAAAAAAAATAATGATGATGACGATTATTATTGTTATAGGGATGATGATGATGCGATGGAGATGATGATGATGATGATGATGATAATTATAGTGGTGATGTTGATGATGATAACTAGATGCATGATGATGATGATGGTGGTAAATCTAATCATGATGATGATGATTATGATGATGGTGATTATGCTGCTGTTGATGATGATGGTGACTGTGATGATGGTAAATCTAATCAAGACGATGATGATCGCTTACTTCGAAAGGATACCTCCAGCTTGGCGTTGCCTTCAGGGGACACGGCCCTTCCTATATCCGTAACATATCCCTCCTCCCTACAAGAAAAAAAAAAGAGATATATATATATATTCAACATTTCCCATGAACTCCTTACTTGTTGGTTCATAGGACATAGCCGCAAGATAGGGTTATATATGTAAAGATGGACTGTAGGATCAAATTTCTTTCCTGGATTCAGAAGGCTGCCTATTTAGTTTGACTGCTAACTTGCAAAGTAAAGGCAGTTGATAAAGACGTTTGATTATTTGCATGGAAGATCTAATTAACAATCTAAAATCTGTATTGATTTTCATTCAGGTTAATGTTTATTTGTTATAATAGTATGACTTGCTAGAATAATGTGGATTGTATGGCATACTTAGAGTAATCTTTGATATGTAAATATGACTTTTACTCTCCCCCCCCCCCTCCCCCACCCTTCTCTCTCTCTTAACCCTTTCCCTCATAGAGGAAACCATGAAAAGACCTATGCGAACAACATAAAACCAGATCAGCCTGCGAGTAACTCGTAGGCTGATCAGGTTTTATGCTGTTCGCTGCTCGTCAGTGGTCTGGAAAT
The DNA here is from genome assembly GCA_021229015.1 of Solen grandis. Classification (NCBI taxonomy): domain Eukaryota; kingdom Metazoa; phylum Mollusca; class Bivalvia; order Adapedonta; family Solenidae; genus Solen; species Solen grandis. The sequence goes on along the minus strand of CM037780.1, from coordinate 73,177,489 downwards.
GAGGATTTTGTAATTAAATTGGTAAGGTTTAACTGTGGTTTTCTGCAGATCAGGCTTTATGTGGTACCTATTGAGTGCGTCAAAATGAGTCTATATGAGGGAAAGGGTTAAGATGAACTGACCATCGGTTAAACCCAGTGTTGTTGACAGTCACTGTCCGTCCGTCCGACTGCAGTGTGTACTCAGCCGTTACGCTGTGGGAGAAGGTCTGGAAAATGGCGAAGAATCTCCTCTGCTCGTACCACCTGCCCAGGTACTGGAGTCGCCGTGAAATAGAAGATAGGAAAATATTTCATTGTAAATTTACAAAAGATTTGTATATTTTAGTTTATCTAATTAATAAAGGGTATTCAAACAGACAGGGGGCCTCCGTGGCCGAGAGGGTAAAGTCGCTGACTTTAACACTCACTCAACCCCTCACCGCGTGGGTTCGAAATCCGGCAAGGTCATTCGGATTTTCATGTGAGGAAGCCTACCAGCTGACTTGCGGTAGGTCGGTGGTTCTACCCGGATGCCTCCGTGCATTCGGGGTCTTCCTCCACCTGTAATTAGCTGGACGTCGCTATATGACTGAAATACTGTCGAAGCGACGGTAAACTCAAATAGACTAGTCAAATAGACAAATCACTCCGAAATGAGACGTAAACCTACGTAAATCAACGAGCACACCCCAAATATCTACATGCTGGTGTAAAATTCTAAACATTGTTTAAAAGGGAAATAAACATGCACATGTGATTTTTCGCCAGTCACTGACTGGTCAGTCAAAATTCAGCGAATTATACCGTCTATTGCCGTTCCCCTGGTGAAATGACCTATAGCGCCAGTACTTGGTCCAGAGGCACATTGATTAAAGAAACCATGGTTTTGGGGTCGAACGTTAATAAAGTAAGATCTATCCATGTACGTTGTTGTTGTTGTATTGGGGTTTACCGTCGCTGCGATAGTATTTCAATCATATAGCGACGTCCAGCTAATTACAGGTGGAGGAAGACCCCGAATACACAGAGGTACCCAGGTAGAACCACCGACCTACCGCAAGCCAGCTGGAAGGCTTCCTCACATGAAAAATCCGAAGTCCCTACCGGGATTCGAACCCACAGCGGTGAGGGGCTGAGAGATTTGTAGTCCACGACCGTAACCGCTCGGCCACGGCGGCCCCGCTATCCATGTACGTATGTACACATGTGTGTAATATTAGAACCTTGAAAATTTAACTCAGAACGTTGAAACTAGTTTATTAGGTGTCTGTTTTTATTTTCGACTGAAGGTTTATTTTTACCATATCATTGTCTCCCCTATTTATGTAAACTAGAAGTGAATAACTGCAGGAAAAGTACACCATGATCTTTTAATTAAGGTTTAATTTTTAATTTTTGTGTTTTGCTTTGCTTTCTCATAATTAGCAGCCCATTTTATCATAAGTAACAACCGCACTATGTTTCCTGCTCTGTGCAAGAATTGTGTAAGCTAAGTTTAATAGATAGCTCACAAAGCTTTCTATATCGATAGCTTTACATTTGTAAGAACACTTATAAAATATATAAGGAATCCGTGAATTGTTTACTTTTAGCTTTAGAATTACATTGTTAAAGATTGAATAAACTTATAGTAAGATATATATAAAATATAAAACCGCGTTGTCAACTTGCCTATCCATGTATTTAGTCTCAATACATATACCCTGTATGCAATATGTAAGAGAAAATATTGTCCATCTTTTTGTCAATTAAACATTTGTTAATTGGTTCTAAACATTTAATGTGGATATCAACATGTTTATCTATGTACATATAAAAACGTTACATGACAGATGTCTCAACATTTGATAAACTTCAGGCTTTGTAATAACCGGCTAACAATAGAAACAGTGGTCCGAAGTGTCCCCTTCCAGTTTTTATTGCATTTTTTTTTATTTCTCTTGATCAACTTTTAGGTCCGGGCCTTAGTGGTTAATAGAAACTACGCCACTGCATTTAAAGAAATCACCATTTTTGTCCGAAAAGTTCTCATTTTTTATGTTAGCGCAGGACTACCGATCTTTATCAATAAGTCAACATAACTAAATCGTTCATAAAATGCAAGTAACATGTACTATTTGAAGGTTTTTTTTCCCTTGCAAAATTTTGGGACACTATTACATTTATTTCCATTTTTCTCAAACAAATCTTGAAATTTAAACAGTTTTTATTGAGAATAGAACAAAAATGATTTCTGTTTACCTAATTTTGATGCCCCCGTATATATTTACTGGTCAAAATGTGCATAAATTTCGTATTGTAGAAATCCATTATAATCACTGTGTCACTTTTTCTTTGGCCGAGAGGGTAAAGTCGCTGACTTTAACACTCACTCAGCCCCTCTTCCTTTCCTTTTTCATATGTAACCAAGTAATCCTTAGGATTTTACTTGGTTACACATAAATGATCATCTATGGATCATATAAGCATCTGTTGAATTATGAAAATTTAACAAAACCGATTTTTCCTGTATTTATTGTACCAGTGTCCTGGTTTTACACAGAAGAATTTGGCCGAGAAGAGTTCCAATGCAAATAAGTTTAATCCTTATGACTGTCAAAGTTGACCAAATGGTGTACTTCAGTATGGCATAAATATATTTAAGGTCCTGAAAAGTGCCCATTACACGTATATTATACCTACATGCAAAGCGTCAAGCAAAGCAAAGGATACAGTGTTGATACCAGTACCATAAGTTTACCGTATGTTGCAACCAACTACCTCCCGGTTCCGGCGCGGACGTCCGGGCACCAGGGTCAGTTACAGTGCTGTTTAAACGAACTGAGAAGATCGGAGGATTGTGCCCTATTGTTATAGTACTAGATGTGTTAAGGAAGAATCACGTGGGGTATAGACATGGGCGGTATTTATATAGCAACTCACAATATATATATATATATATATATATATATATATATATATATATATATAGAGAGAGAGAGAGAGAGAGAGAGAGAGAGAGAGAGAGAGGGGGGGGGGGGGTACATATAAGGATTATATGTCTAAAGCTAGGTATCATTTCGGAATTTTGAAATCGCTGTCCATTTCGCAAACGGCTCATAATACATATGGTAATTATCCGCCTACACGGTGTAGCTACATAAATTTCAACATATATCGATATATAAAGAATCGTTATATCGATTGTATATACCGGTAAATCGCATATGCTAAAATAACGTTACACCATATTGTTGCCAAATAATTCAAAGATCTAATGTTATATTAACAAACTTACCTTATTGATATCAAAGTCTTCCTGAACTTGGACATCGGGACATCTTCCAGGAGAAAGCACCTGGGCTGTCGAGGTCCCCAAACCAGATACACAACACACTGATCGAGATATAACTGAACATCATTGCTAAGACTTTTTGGTAATGAACTCAGTCTAGTTGTTCCGTCGATTTATAAGAAACACACTAATAATGTCGAAAGATTGGAGGTGAACTACGCAAACCCAACGAATTGTGTTTACATAAGCGTCACGAGTCAGGTATATACAACCCGTGTTCAACCATCCGTGTCCGAGGTCATATGGGTCAAAATATAGCACTAGCATGTATACAAGTCATTATGTGTGTTACCCTGATGCTTTGTGGTCGCGGTATACAGACAAATCCACTAAGCGTAACGGTGATATAGATAGCTGTATAAAATCTAGAAAGTGAAGATATATTTGCATACACATACACCATATTAATGCAAAATAATTCATAGATCCAATGTTATATTAACAAGCTTACCTTAAGATCGTATGTGTATACATGTATTTATTTCACACGCGAGTAACTTTTTTTCTCGTATGAACCCAGTGTAAACATATTCAGCAACGTTTGTTTTGCATTATTTTATAATTGATTATGCTTTTGACCGCATAACAAGTGTCTCACCGATTCGGCCATTTCATGAACTTTCAATAAGATTCACAGACATGAATTTCTATGAAAACAGGAGAAAGATCACGACAGAGAGATGCAGGCTAACAATCCGTATGTATTGTCATTTGCTTGCTGCGGCCAGGCATTCGTAGTGAAAAGTTATAATTATGAACATTGTTTCAATAACATAGAAAGGAGTTACCTTTGGCACGATCCGGTATGGAACGCCTTTGCTGCCTCATTATACTGGTCTTTTCACTATCATGTGCATAAATAATTACGATATGTGTGCTGATCAATATGCTAGGTGCATTTTCTATTTCGTTATGTGCACACTTCATTACGTTATGTGGACCAACCTTTTCAATAGGTGTTTTCTTCATTTCGTCATTTCGTTAGGTACACATTTTATTACGATATGTGTGTCGTTCATTGCGCCATGTACATTCTCCATCTCGTTATGTGCACATATCATTACGCTATGTGTACTGTGTACTGACTATTGTATTAGGTGCATTCCTTATTACGTTATGTGTACCGATCATTGCTTTCGTTATGTGTTAGCAATCCATTGAGACAAATGATAGGTTTATCGTTTTTAACGACCGTATTCAAGCAAGGTAAAAGTGGGTTTATAACATTTGGTTCATTGGCATCGCTTGGGTATATCAAATTTACTTTGATAAACATAAGAATCATCATATTAAAAACCCTATTCTCTCAGCGCTATCAGCGCTTTGCTTTAATATCTGGATATCTCTATTTCTAACACAGAGCATAAAAAACTACCGAAGAAAAAATGTTATAAATAATTGATATGGGCTGATGACCCTTTATACTGTGGCCGAGGGAGCTGCCATTTACACTTTACCCGAATGTGCCCTTTTTGTCGGTGTCGTAAATAAAATTACTCGCACAAAGTATCCCGTCATATTATCAATGTTCGGCATAATGACGATGCACATAACGTAATGAAATATGCGCATAACGAAATGATCTGTACACATACAAAAATGATCAATACAAATAACATTATTAAGTGTTTAGATAACGAAATGGGGAATGCACACAACTAAATGAGGAGTACACATAACACAATGAAGTGTTTACATAACAAAATAGGGAATACACACAACAAAATGATCAGATCACATAACATAATGAAGTGTTAACATAACGAAATAGGGAAGAGAATGTGAACAGCAAAATGATCAGTACACAAAACATAATGGAAGTTTTACATAACGAAATAGGGAATGCACAAAATGATCGGTACACAAAACATAATTAAGTTCGCACATAACTAAATTGGGTATTCACAAAACAAATTTATCTGTACACATCACATAATGAAGTGTGCACGTAACAAAATTGCAAATACAATACAATACAATACAATACAATAGCTTTATTGCTTTCAAACATCATCATGTTTACAGCAATCGTACATATATAATAACATTGCGTTGCAGGTGTGGACTATAACCTGCAGAGAAAAAATATCCAATAATGGTTTTTCGGAAGGGTGTTTTGTTACATGAAACATTTATCTAAACATTACATATGTATCAGTTATGGATTCAATGTGTTTACATAAACATAATTGTACTAGTACAATAAATTTAAGTAAGTTTTTCTTAAATCTCTGTACATTGGACACACTAACAAAAAATGATATTCATTTTCTATAACATTTAAATTGCATTTTGTACATAATCTTTCGTTTCGGTCAATATTTTGATGTCTACCTTTTTCTATATTCAAATCATGAGCTGATAATCTAAATTTTGTATATTCAATTCTAAATTTATTATTTTTTATAAAATCTAAATAATTTTCGAATGAACATGTATGTTTGAATAAACAGTACGCGTTTAGACGACTAGAGTTATTAATAGAAGAGTACCACGACTGATTATATATATCGACTATTCTTTGTCTTACATGATCATAATTGACATAGATATTTAATTGATGTTGCCAAATATAGGATAATCCGCATGTATCAAGTATACTTTTAACTTGGTACGCCCAGTTGTTATTGTTGTTATTTGGATTTTTTTTCCTTTAAAAATATAATAGTGAGTTATCTTTCTTTTGCAATATGTTCGTCCAGTATTTAATTATGATTATCTTTCGATAAATATACATCGGCATTCTTCCTAAATCTCCGTACATTGCGTTTAGATTAGTTGATTTTCTTACATTAAGTATTTTACGGCAAAATTTGGAATGTATATTTTCTATGTCTGGTCCTGTATGATTTCCCCAAACCGCGGCCGAGTACACATCACATAATGAAGTGTGCACGTAACAAAATTGCAAATGCACCTAGCATATTGATCAGCACACATACCATAATGGTGTATGCACATGATAGTAAAGGGACCAGTATAATGAGGCAGCAAAGGCGTCCCATAAACTAGTATCATAACATGGTGAGGCGCCACGCGCAATTAATGTATAACTCGGTAAGTCTCGGTAAGTCTAAGATCACGAGTAAGGTACAAAAAAAAAAATGTTCTAAATATTTCGATTCCTTTCAAGGCTTGAAACAAAAGACAATCTGATAGACACCATGTACGTTCTGGTATTGTTGGTAGTTTCACTATAGATGAGTTCAAATTATTTCTTATATGCTACGTCAATGACCGAGCAGTGTTTGCATTGTTCGCGAAATATCTTCAACACATTTTAAATGACACTGAATCATATTGTAATACATAGATGCTAAAATAATTACAAACGAAACAAAGGTCATATTTTTCGAATAAGTCCGACACACATGCGACCCGGCCCCCCATCCCTGAAAACGTGAAACCGCAATCTTATATAAGGTTTTAGAAGCCTAATGACGCTCGGCTAATTTTGACACATTATGTGACATTCGGCGATAATCGGTAATTATCGTATTCAATGTCGGAAGCATTTCCGTGACAAACAATAAATATCATAATTGGTACTGATTAGTGATGGTTTAAGGGGTGTTTTAAATAATTTAGACTACAGCTTTGACACCTGCTGACTTATTCTAATAAGAGTTGTCCAATGTATATTCATAAATTTTTCATGGAGATTATTTACAACTTGTCAAAATGACGACCGCCATTCGTGACTCAAAAAGAGAGTATGTTTTAAAAAGCATTGGGGAAGTGAATTAATTATGAAGGGGCATAACTATAGCCAAGTTGATGGCGATGTTGAAATTCACAGTGAACATGTTTCCTGGGTCGGAATACATGGAAGGTTGGAATTAAGGAGATTAATATATCTCTTGGAAATTTTGTTTAAAAATCAGCAGTCTGTTAGTCCCCTCAATGAGCCGCTCGGCACGACATGCTATTTTTGATACTAGTTGTCACGCCCCTGAGTCTCATGTCAAAACCACCTAAATTGGTTCAAAGAAGAATGCCAGTATGTCAAGGATAGCAAACATCTCTCTCTCTCTCTCTCAGCGTTTTTTTTTTTGTTGTTGTATATGATTTATTTATTGGAAATCTAATGGGATTTTATGTTTCTCTTTTAAGTAAACTACTTCCCAATTTGGAAATACATAGTTTGATAGGGCATGAGAAATCTTAGCTAATTTTCAGAACAGTTCATTCTTCAAACAAATCCATTTCCCCAGACTTTCGAAATACATATACTTTTCATATACCTGATTTACCTTATTTTGTCTTATTTTGATATAGTGGACTATTAAATGTGCTTTCAACTTGTAGTTTGTGTATAATTCTTCTTTCAAAAGCAAATCATGTGCTTATGTAGTATAACCTTGTACTTGAATTGAAATTTGGCTTATTGCCATTGTGATGGCTGTATGAAATAGAGAGGCTTTACTGAAAAACCGGAGGTAAACCTTTCCAATATTGTTATATGGTGTTCATGATATGTCATGGAAAATTATTACATGACTCCTTTATATTGGCTTTACCAAATAATATTTTTTTACGATTTTTTTTACATTTGCAGCTGTTGTTGAAAATGTCAAAGATTGAAGTCGGCCAAATGAAAATATTTAAGTTTCATTGGTAAAAAATCATGAATAAAAGATAACAATGTCTATCCATGTTTCTTTATTTATTCTACATATAATTACGGACCAATTGATGTCTTATTTTTTATTTTCTGACTAAATTTGTGAAAAATAAGGGCATTTTCATGACATAGGTATCGGAACAATTAGCTGGACATTAAAATGTAATTAGCATCGAAACAATTTAACTAGAGCCCAAAGGAATTAATAATAATAATAATAATAATAATAAAAAAAACTACTTTGACGAAATCTACTCAGCGATTTTTTAATTCACTATTCTCTACATGAATAAAGTTTTAAATCTTGCATTAAAAGCGGGCTAATAAGCTGACGGCAGGTTGATGAATTTTCAGGTATGAAAAATTGCCGATTTCGATTTTGAAAAAGTTAAAAAAGTAATGATTTTTTTTTTTTGCTGTAGCAAACTGCAGAGTAGATGCATACCTATCGCTAGCCATGCAAATTAAACTTAATCAGAAATGGGTTGTGTTTCTAAATGTCATCAGCTTTACTATTTAAGTATCATTTTTATGAAACTAACTCCTCTAAATATTTTTCCTGAAAGGAATAAATCCAAACAGTAGGCCGATACATCATCATGATCACTGTTTCAATACTTACGTATATGATAATCTACATGTATGTGTAATCATGGTCTCATAATATAGAGACACTGGTGTATTTTAAATTTGAAAATCCATATTTTGGGACAATGTGTATGTAGATTATGCATAACATTAATTCAAATCAAATCCAGGTAATCAGTCATTGAGCAATGTAACTGATAAGTCGATGAATACGAAATACTAATGCACAGAAAACACAATTTATGTGCGAAATAAAACGGATATTACAGATTTTATATTAAATATCAACACCTTTTATTACTGAATATTGTTTTGTTTTGTCACTGATTTAACATTTATCTGGGAAGTCTGTGTGTGAAGGCTGCTTCCAGATCGACAATTAGACAGCCAAGATTACCAAGTTCGAACCTAATACAGCATATACCCGGTATTCCCTTCAACACATTTGACAAAATATGTTTAAAGCGATTTTTTCCCCTCAGATTTAAACAAAACTGTCTTTTACAATGTTGAGTCTAAAACTGATGACTCTTCAAAGCATTCACTAATTGATAGTGTACACAAGTCACTTTTTTTTGGGGGGGGGGGGGGAATCCAAAAAGCACTTATTAATTTGTTTATGCCCCCCCCCTTACCACCGTCATTTTTTATACAACTGTAGTCATATACTATTGCACAGTAATTATTCAAAAATATGGCTTTGCGAAGTTAAATATAAAATTATATCGCTCAAGGCACAGTCCCACTTGACATTTTTTGTCTAGGGGATGTACTCCCGATGGAAATTGCTGAGCCTCGGGAGGCGTCGGGAACAGGTTCACCCGTGTCCCGCGAAAGCTTCTAAAGCTTACAGGTTTGCATCATCAAGTTTAAATTTTTTTGGGGATATATATATATATATATATAGTATTAACAGAAAATTTAAAATGTTCCTTCATTTTTTAGATTTCACTGTACTTAAAATTAACCGTTGTCAAATAACAACATATTATTTAACATTCCATGAAATGCTACATAAGTAATCCTCTCCGACATACTGTTATTTTTTACTGTTTCTTAATGCTATTGGTTTTGTAAAGTCCAACGCAATAAACTTTTGAAATTAAAAAAAAAATGTATATATTCATGTGTTAGCCTGAGCGCTTTGTCCATACCTTTGTCTGTATGCCGATAATGCAATGTCTGCACTTGAAGCATAAATTATCTTTTAGAGAATAAAATTATATTGTAAAAACGAAATAAAATTTATACAAATGCATGCCGTATTTGTAGTTATAAAGTAATAAGATATCGCGCGGCGATTTAGACATATCTTCCATGTCTTTTTAATGCCACCGTACAAACCCCTTTTAATGAATATTATTTTATTATTCTAGCTCTAACATAAAACCGTTTTAGTTTAATTTTAGTTTTTCTACATTATTTAGTTTTAAAAAAGGAAACGAACATTACATTCTATGTATCATCATTGTTTAGGACATTAAAAAATCTGACATAGTTTCATACTTTAAATTACAGTATAATTATATTTTTCAAATTTGAAACTATTATTTCTAAAAAGAAATATATATTCTATTTTAGGTTATCCATTGAAACCAATCGAATTCAAAATTCTCCCACGGGGCTGAAGAAATAATACTTCTAAATTATTTAACTCATTTTATTCAAATATGTCAACAAAACACATACATGTGATACTAACATGATGAATCAATACCTGAAAAATTAACGATTTTTTTTTCTCTTCTCGATCATTAATTTATGACATAATCACCTATTTCATAAATATTGTACAAATATTCTTACCGACAAAAATAATGAAAATTGTAAAACCACTGTATTTTAATGAAAGAAAACAAATCTACAAACATTTGCATATAACAAGACTGAAAATAGAAGAAAATCACCATATGTGCTTTAAACATTTAATTTGTAGTTTATTGTTACACTTCTTTCAGCAGGTGACACATGATTTCCTGGGAACACTTCTTGTTTTTATACAATTAAAAATATTCTTTTATATACATATTTTGGATATCCATTTTTATGAAAGTGGTGAGTAAAGGGACCATTTGTTCCAAGATTAATTAAGTTTTTTGCTACATGTTGTCTGCGATTAAACACAGAGTTCATGTTAAAATAATGAGATTGTTTATTAATTAAGAATTTAGAGACGTTTAAGTAAGTGCACTTTATATTTTGTATCGTTATCAAATTGAATATTAATGGCTTCGAGCAAAACTGTGGTAACTAAATATGAATAGAAATGCAGTTACATTAGTTTTGCATCAAACCATCTATATTCACTCGTGAATTAAGTCGCAAGTGTTGATGGAGTAACGGTGTTTGAACTGCATTAAGGTTGTTAAAAGTATCATGTCTCAATTGACCACTTAAAATACAATCCAGTTCATTTCATTGACTGAAAATAAGTAAATATTTCAAGAGTAAAAATAATGTGCGTGTAGATGGAGACATTTGTTTCGGTCTAGTAATGATTCCAAACCCGTCATTTAAACATCTGACTTATCTTTCCAGTGGGCGGGGGAGGTAATAGCACATATATTCCTGATTGTTTCTTATTATCATTTCAGAATGAAAAAAATATACATATCAAATACGTTTCTTTATTCCAAATGGTTCATTGAAAAAACATGTTTGCGCAACATTGCCCCTGTGACAATAAGTTGTTTTTAATAAATTAAAGTAGATCATTAGGAAGCAACGCCTACTGTCGGCTCAATGTCAGTTTTGGATAGGGGAAATGTAGGCTACAGAGCTCTGTTTGATCTGATTCAATCGAAGTGTGTATGTATTTGTATCTCTGTTTGATCTAACTCAATCGAAGTGTGCATGCAATTGTATCTTATGCTACGTATTTATACACACTTATGCATGTGTTAGGGGATGCGTGGTCGATTGAGAGTTCGAGGTCCAGTTTGGTCACTTGGATTTTACATATAACATGCTCTCTAGCTGGCCTGTTGTAGGTCTGTGGTTATACTATGGTGTTATTTATACACACGGGACTTCCCGTTACCTGTCCTTATCTAAAGGTCGTTGTATGACTGAAATATGGTCACAGGCAAAGGTAAATTGGCAAAACAATTAATTCACTTGTTAATAAAAACCCCTAATAATCTACGAACTGAAATTAATATAAAAATACTGAATGTGTTCTAATGTAGACAATTGTGAAGTCTTGTTTTATTCGCTTTTGTATATGAGACACCAAGCAGGCGTATTATCATGTTCATAATACGCATACCAATAGTGACAAAATCACCGTTTCAAGCAAATCACTGTTGTAACAAATCGGACTCCAAGTTCTTCATAATTTGTCAGTAATGTTTCTCTATCCCTGTTAACATCGTGGCCATACCACACGTAGTATATGGCGTCATTTTATGCTATCGCGAAATGCATCTTTTGTATCGATTCAGAGGAGAAAGCCTTTTGTAGGTATTTTACTTCCTTATCAAATTTAATGGTATACAACGCATGCAAAGCGGAAAATTCTGCCCTACACAAACGTCACTATGATTCTTTTGTCAAATGTACAGGTTTTACTAACATTCGGGAAAACCTTCCGAGTTCCTGAAATTTTATTTGTTAACACGTAAAGCACATCGGTATTAATGTATTCCCGAATGTTAGGAAATACTGTTCATCGGACAAAAGAATCATAGAGGTTTTGTGTAGTGCCAAATTATCCGCTTCGCATGCTCTATAGCCCGTTAAAATCAGTGAAGAAGTAAAATACAGCAGTTTTTTTTTCGAATCGAGGCAAATATATGCTGCTTGTGATAGCTTAAATTGGCGTCATATATGACTGTGTTAAAGCTCAAATTCAATGTGATTTCGCTCTGGTCCGTGCGATCTATTACACGCGGCATATTTGTATTATGCTGCCGCCGGGTCCACGAATCAAGCCCTGATATATGCATGTTTACGCGATATGGCACAATTGCAGCTGGTGTCAATCTGAATGTAGTCCCAGTCATGCAGTCTCTCACCAGGGCGTCGAATCAGGGCCATCACATATGATCTCCTCTGGATACACTCGGATGCATACCTTGAATATAAAGATCAATATTTATTTTTATTTTTGCTCATATACATGCAAAACAGGTTCGACAGTTGAAAAATGTATAAATCAATAGCAATACGATTATAAATATGAAAGAGTGACGTAGGACCTGCGGACTCCTTTCGTTATGGTTGTGCGTAATCTAGTAAACGTAGACAAAATACAAAACCACGAAAAGCTACCACAAAATAATATTCCCCATTTATTCATTGGCAAACGGATGGAAATGATATGATCGTTCCAGTAATGCAAAGTTATTTTTTTTTTCTTCATAATTTTTTGTTCATTAACAGATTTATGCATTGAACGATTTTCATTGGTAGAATATATTTATACTAGGGGAAAAAAGTTAAGATGACAAATAGCTGAAATATATGCTTCATATTCACGAAAAATTATTAAGTATTCGGATTAATAATAGATATTTGATAAACATATACATGTAGTTGTTTACTTTATATCGTATTGAAATATTGGTATTTAGGGGAATATTTGCAGTAAGATATACTTTTCTCGTTTTCAGTCGTTTTCCTGCAAGATATGTAACATTTAAGTTAGCTCACACATTATTTTGCATGAGAGTATTATTCTATGACAACGAAGGACATTTACTGAAAAAAAAAAGAAAAAAAGAAGAAAACATCCTATAAATATGAATATGCATGTAATTACCTTTTGTTTCAAACACTTAGACTGAGTTTATTAGCCCTTTTGATTATGATCTAGAGAGAGTTCTAGTATATTGTTTCAACTTGAACTTGGTTGTCATAACAATATCAACTATAAATGGGTATAAACATAACGATTGTTTGGGGTTCCATAGTAATATTGCAGATACAATAATCGTATAGTATGACATTTCATGGATTATTTTCTAAATTAAATGTCGATTGTTTCTGTGTTTGACCAGTACTTTGTATCTTGGACGATCATGAGTACTTTTCCCATCGGAATTCGAACCCAACGATCTTAGGATCCGCATTAATGTACTCTACAAATAAACACTGGCGTCCTCTAGAAAAATCGACTGATTGCACCAAATTATTAATTGATTAATTAACATAACCTGATAGCTCAACCTTATGCAATGGTATAACGTAACTTAACCATTCAAACACAGCACAGCACAACACAAAACAGCTTTAGCATCCCCACCTAGAATGGTCAACACCCATGCAGCTGCACATGCATCTGGATCGAGTCTCCATCGGGCGGTATATATCACAGCTGACGGTGTAGAACCACTGGTACTTGTTGGACTCGTCCTTTGGCTGGAACACCTCCACCAGCGTGTTATTAATGTCTAGAGCCGTCTGTAGCAGCCTCCACTCAGTCCGCACGGGACACACGGGCTCCGCCACACCCATGTCAAAGTGGACAGTGCGTTTCTGTAAGGGTCACAGAAATATATACTATCTATCCGTTTAACTTTATATCCAGGCAAAATAGCAAGGCAACTAGCTACTGGGCATCACAAAGTCTACTCAGGTAAGCCAGATAACCAACGAGACAAATGAGTCGCACTGCGCATGAACAAAGAGGTAAGAAACAGTCTACTAGAGTGGAAACCCATCAATGAGAGACTCATGTCTGCAAGTTTTAACTCTTCCTATGCCAATCTCACAGTAATTCTCTGCTATGCTCCATAAAAAATGGCAGATGATGACGAGAAAGAAGTTTTCTACGACGTGTTACAGAAGACGGCTGAAGCCACCACAGTAAACGATGTTCTTCTTTTGCTCGGGGACCTTATTGCAAACATAGGCCAGGACAATACAGGAAGGGAATGCACTATGGACACACATGGGTTGGGAACCAGAAAACATTAATGGAGAGAGACTGGTTGAAGCGTGTGAGGAAAACAACTTAATCATGGGAGGCACCATATTCCCACATAAGGATACACGTAAGTGGACATGGAAATCCCTAAATAGTCAAACAAACAACCAAATAGACCACATCGCAGTTAACGGACTTTGGATGGGGCACCTTGTAGGACGTCAGAGCGATGAAAGGAGCAGATGTCGGAAGCAAACATATGATGAAACTCAAGCTGAGAAGAGTCAAGATGACAACACAAAGGAAACCCCGCCCAGATGTAGAGAAGTTTAAGGATCCACCGATCAAGAGAAGTTTCCAGCTGGAGCTGCGAAACAGGATCAATACGCAGGAGAGCGAACAAGAAATGGACATCTACACGATCAATCAGAAGATCCTTGAAGCTGGAGACAAGGTACTAGGACCAAAACGTAGGAAGAAAGAGGAATGGATAAAAAAAGAGACACCTGTAGGAAGATAGATGAAAGAAAGGAAAAAGATGCTTGTGCAAGTAAAGTCAGAGCGACTGAAACAACAACGGAAGGACACCTACACAGCACTGGACAAAGAAATAAAGAAGTGCGTCAAAAAGACAAGAAGCAGTTTTTTGAAGATCTGGTGGTCACTGCAGAAACAGCAGCAGCAAGACAGCATATAAACACACCATACAAGATCACATAAACACTGACAGGAGGACGAGAAGTGGAAATCATCACCAACGATGATGAAAAGCTCAAACTTTGGATAGAGCATTTTGAAGCTGTCCTCAAACGGGATGATCCTTCCAAAGAGGCAAACTTTTCACCATCAGAAGATGTCCGTAACATAAACATCGTGCTATCATCAGAACAAGAGTTCAAATTGGCTATCAGAAAATTAAGAAATGGAAAGGCACCTGTGATCGATCGAGTACAAGCGGAGTTGATAAAAGTGGATGAACATGTTACTCCAAAAATATTCACCAGAAGACTGGAATGTAGGCCTTACTGTAAAATCATAATATTTCGTGGGGGATTAATTTTCGTTGATTTCGTGGACGCCGCTATCCACGAATTTATGTCCCCACGAAAAGTTTTCATTTATCATGTCAAACAGCTCGCCGATAATGACGACCTTCTCCCATACCCCAACAGACTCGAGTAAATTGAGTTCAATAATATATATAAAGTTTATGTTCTGGAATATAATGTATTAAAAAGCAAATAAACAAATCGCCAAAGAAAACTTCATAATGTTAGTCGTGTTACTTTTTGTGTTTGATGTACAAGTGCAACTAATTTTGAGTTGGTTTCCACCATAATTTACAGTACTCCACCCACTTTTGTTTATACTGCGGTCGCTGTACTAGTCGTGTTTTATGGTACATAGTTTTATAATATATACATGATATATGCACATGTATTTATATATATTACTCGTTTTATCCTTTCATTTGTGAAGTTTTGCTTCATTACAAATTGTGTCATAATTTTTTTGAGTACACGAGTGTCTTCAAGTTCCTGCGTAGATAAGCTGCATGGGTAGGAGAGATCCGCCCTGTATTATGGCCAATATAGCACAGTGATTTGTCGTTGTCATCAATACGACTGATTTGACACCTGCTGTGCCCCCATTGTCCACTTGCCCCCAGGCACTACAGGACATCCTGTCTAGCCCCAGTTGATGACGAGTGGATCCGGGATATCATGCTGTGCCACAACTGTGGTGACCTCGGTTTTTATCCTAAGCAATACATGGCCGAAATACATGTATTACGAAAATCATATGGCCACAAGCTTAGATTTATTTACACTTACTTTGGTCTGATTAACGCTCCCTAAAAGTAAGTTCTGAAAACAGATCTTAACATATTTACTAAATGTCATGTCATTAACATATTATGATCAATATTAGGCTGCATTCTTTTCAACTTAAATATTGTAAAGGTCTTCAAATCAACGTCCAGATAACATTGAAATAAATAAATTTAAATTTTTTTTTTTTTCCTAACGAACGAATCCACGAATTCTTGTCCCCACGAACATGTTTTTTTTCACTGAATCCACGAAATTTCATCCCCACGAAATAAAATGATTTCACAGTATTATAAAGCGGCCAAAAAGAAGATGTCGGCAGCCGAATATCTAAACCCAAAGCATTAAAAAATATCTGGAAGTCCTCCCACCAGGAATCATCTGCTAATGTACTGGCTATTTTACTGAATGACTCGGAGCCATGGAAGGTTACACAGCCCTTCAGCAACAAGTTAGATATCTTCAGAGTAGGTTCCTTCCCTGAATACTCCTGATCTTCTGACCGAACCCAATCTCCAATGCAAAATCTCTACCGTATCACTGGAACAACACCTCTCTCAGAAGAGATCAAACGTAGAAGGTGACGTTGGATTGGTCACGCACTCCGGATATAAGACGCAGCTATCTCCATCCCCATAGTAGCCACCAGTAGTGAGAAGGAAAAGGGAAAGACAAAAAGAAACATGGAGAAGATCTGTTGACAAGGAGATGTAGGTTGAAGGCTGGAGTTGTGGCCAAGTACAGATATGGGCCTAGGGCGGCTACGTTGGAGGTCTCTGGTAGCAGCCTTATGCGCACACCAGCTCGAGAAGACTAAGTTAGTTAGTTTAATCTAAGATTACTGCATTTTTCCATCTTATGGTTCTATTAGAAAAACACCAAACAATACCCAAATCACATATAAATCGTATCGCAAACCCTGAACTATGTAAAGATTTTATTGTGACGGGACTACTTAAAGACACTATCGTATTTTTTCACGACATTTCAATTGATTTCTATATTATATTAATACTTCTTTAAGAAATACTTGACAGAAAAGTTGATTACACACTTTCGTTGTGTTCATTTATTGAATTTTTTTAAGACCAAAAAACGATATCTGGAATTTCGGGCTCAAAACAGGGTAAAATCTATGATTTCAGTTACAATGTATAAAGCGTCGCAGTAAAAAACATGATATAAAAAGAAAACAAATGTTAGTGAGAAGGAATTTTAACAACCTTTTATAAAAAAGACTATATAAGTTTTTAAATTATTTTTGACAAACATTATTTAATTTGAACATTGTTTTATTAATTTAATTTGTGTGCCAATTTTCGTTAATATGATTACATGAAATCCAATCATATATTATCCGGTATAACGTACTGATCTCTTAGTAAACTTTTATATTTTCAGTGTATAATTTGCTAGTTGTAGGGAACGCCTCTTGGTTTTTGTATATCATTACTTTAATATGTTATTTCATTATTTCTTTATTATTATTATTTACGATAAAAACCTTGGCCTGTATGTTCATTTTGGTATTATTCCGTCAGCTTTTGCTTAAAATGAATGACAGTGTTTCGAACACATTTGCAACAAACAAAAAAAATGACCTTTTATTGATGCATTTTTCTTTGAGTGTCGCAAGTGAACAAAAGCCGATGTCTTAATCCATAATATTAAATTAGGTCATTAAAACAGCAAAAACAATTTACATTTATTTTTTCGTGTCGAGGAGGTAGTGGTGGTGGTAATTTCCCGCCAATTTTGAGTCGTCTATTCATGAGGGTGGGGTGTTTCCTGAGGGTTGTGTAGAGACCCCGGAGGTCGCTCAGTATCTCATTATCGACTTCGCCATCAACGTGACGAAAAATGTTGTTCTTCTTCCATGACATAATAAGTCTTTGAACTTTGTCTGGAATATATGAGACATGTGTGATATTAATTACAGCTGATTACTTCGTGGCAATTTGAGCAAACACGACTACCAACACTCTGATTCAAAGTTGCTTTGTGTTGAGATATTTGTGAACATAGTCATATTTTCTCAATTAATCTCATTTCCTAAAGAAAGTTACTTTTATCCAATATTGATTTTTTACATGACACGACACGGTGTCACCGTCACCTTTATGTATACACCATTTTTCTTTGTTCTCGCAGTTTTAAAGAAATAAATATATTACTTGAAAACAACAAAAAATTAATAATGATAAAAAAACTCAATGATTATCAACACACCGCCAAATGTGTGAATATAAGTCATTTTAATACGCCACCATTTAATTCAAACTTCAACCGTATAATTAATCCGATGAAAATATTATTGACAACCATCTATAGTAGTGTCGTGTCATGTCTTTCTGACTATTTCTTTTTCAACTATATAATTACTATTATATATTAATCTATAGCATTCTTTTATGCTATAAAAATATACTCCTTCAAATGTAAATCTGTTACGTCACTATATATACGAGACATGGTTGCCCTATATTAACTTTAAACTTGTCGGATTAAATTATTTCGTGAGTATATGAAAAATTATGTTGCATTATTTACAACGCATCATATTACCACTGGCCGCGGGAATTTCAATACCGGATATCCAAATTTAATGCTCTCTGGCTGGCAACATATACTTGTATCTGTTTGGTCGTACAATCGTTAAGATTGCATGACGAGCTCCTGTATAGGCGTGTGTCATTATTTTCATTTTTATATTCTTACATGAATAAAACGCACAGTAATCTCCTTTATGTGATTGATTTATGTATCATTTTATAATAGAACTTATCACGGCATACCAGTAACAATATTTCTGAACGCTGCATAGGCGGGAAAAATATCAATGAAGAAAAATACTATGAATAAAATTATGTGACATTAACCAGTGGCGGGCAATACAAGATGTGCTTCAGTTAACACACCTCTGTCATGTAATATGTCCTTGACTGTTTAATACAATAAGTAAATGAAATTATGCCGTTCCTTAAAATATGTTTGGCCCTCACAATAAAATGATATATTAACTACAATATCATTTAATGCAGAAAATTGATAAAACAGTCTCATATTACAAGCCACTTGACTTTCTCCTTTAATGCTTAACGCAATCTGACTAAAATACACGATCTTCCTTAATAGAAGTTTGTTCTTTAGTCAGATTGTGCTTAACGCAACATTAGGACTCTCGATCCTTTGATTAATACATAGTCTGTCCTTTTAACATTGTTAAACTTATTTATTTTTTTACGTCGATTGGAAAAACAAGTTCTGACAACTTATACTAATCCCTCTCGACGGTTCCTGGGTTGGACCAGTACTCTGCGCCTGTGAAAATCGAAGAATTCTTGCCTCCAACGGAGGTTGTTATGTGTATATCCTACAAATGAAAATAATGAAAATAAATGTATTCGTATGGATCAATATCAAGAATACAAAATATAAGCGACTGTCTCCATGTCGATGCAATAGGTAAGTCACATCGTCGTTTATCATTGTCTGTCATGCACTTAGAATGCCAGTTAGATAAGTCGCTCTTTGTTGCACACTCAACAGATAAAAAGCAAACTCTTTTAAAACATGGAATAACACTTTGTTATTGCTAAATAAAATAATATGTTTCACAAGAAAATAGCACCATTTTTTTCACCGAGGTATATAGCGTTAAGCGTTAAGCGCTCTTTGTCGCACACTAAACCTAACAGATGGTAAACGAAATTAATATTTCGTTCTTTCTAAATAAAATAAATGTGTTGCTTAAGAAAATAGAACAATGCTAATTCATTCCAAATATCATTTTTATCACCGAGGTGGCTAAAACTGTGCAGTAAGATTAACAGGAGTTCGAGGTTGGATTGGGCCGCATCGTATCATTTAAAGGTCACTATTTCACTTTTTTTTTTTCTTTTTCTTTCTTTGATAGCGCAATTTCATGCAATTATCGCTCAGTTAAGTAGTTTAATTACGGATGAAACGAATTATAATAAAAATTCTAGTTCTCGTGTTGGTTTCTCTCGTATAAATGTTAAACATGTCTTTTTAGCGTTCCAATCGAGCTTTACAACAGCTATGGCGGGCTATTTCCGGTATCATTTGCAGTGCAGTTGTCAATGGTCAATGCATTTTAAGGGCGCGTATGTTTGTTTTTTGTTTTGTTTTGTTTTTTCAGTAGTATTTTCTTATTCTATTATTTAAACAAAAATGCGCGAATACGAAAATGTAAAGAAATTGATAGGACAACGTGCTGGTTTTATGCTACGTTTATGTATGCATGGTAACTGTTTCTAATAAATAGCTAAAATATACATCCCTCGTTAAAAAGAAAGAAAACGAAGTATACAAATTAAAAACAGACATACTAACAGTTAATTCAGTATCATTTAATTAATCTGAATATTTGATTTAAATATCTCAAGGTTCTTCAGTTTGACAGAAATGGACAAAAACCTATTGAATTTCTTGAAAAGGGAGAGAAAATTGCTTCACTTCAATCATTTTTTGAATTTTTAAAGAAAATCCTCCCAAAAGATTTTTTTTCCATTTTTCTTTTAAATATTCTTTAATGGTTGTATGGAATAAACAATGAAAAAAGTAAAGGCCACCAAGTTCATTTTCGAGCTACTGAGCTGTCTATATGGTAAGTTTAAAATTTATCAAACATACTTAATTCATTTAAAATTAACAAACTTTTTGAAAAATAAATATCATAAATACAAACAGACGTCCCTTACTGGCGAAACAAATCTTTTAGCGTAGTTGTGCTAACGTTGTAACAGCTTATATCCAAACTTATGGAGTATCCGAAATATGTTACACTTTACACGTCCGAAACATTGCAGTGGTAAACATAAACTGTAACATACGCCCTTACTTGATTTTTTTTTCAAACCTCGACAAAAATAACAAATATTTATATGACTGATATACAGGGTCATGCTAAATAATATTCCTTTCAAATAGTGGTAGCCACCGTCAACCAGTTTTGACACTTTCTTTGTTTTTTTTTTTTCGATTTGAACATTGAAACATATTATCAATAAGAAAAACACGTCACAATAACTTTTAGGATTTCTTTAAATTACTTAATTTTTAGCAACACTTTGTCCATTTTCAATGTCATAGTTGATTAAAAACTTTTTCTCGAAACACCAACACCTTCCATTTTTAGTGTAACCATTGGTAACCATTCTGGTCGGCAATGCTTACGTGGTCAGCATATGTAACTACGAATAATGAGTCTACTTATTTTTTATGTTCACTTTGCAAATTGGCTGTATCGCTCACGCATGTCCAATAACTTAACTTTCGCTTTTATACATTTGCAAGTGCAACAAAAACGCCCATCGTATTCCATTATTATTGACGTATTTTATTAGCTAAATTATTATTATTATGAATATCAATAATAGTACTATTAGATTTACAAAATCAGTTGCCCATCCTCGTTCTCCCTTTCTTTGCAAGAAAACTATATATAAACGACTACATTGTAATAGAAATACAAGAATTATTACAAAATTTAAAACATGCAAAATATGAAAATACAGTGGCGGTAAATTCACAGCATACAGGGATTTCCCCATTACATGTACTGCCACAACGTAATTACATATGCTATCCCATCAACTGCCAAATGTCACTCAATATATGCATGCAAGTATTATCAATTAAACCGATAATAACTATATTGGCTTGCCAAATTGTGCAAATATATGCCTAATTCTAAATAATTTCTGTTTTCCATTTCTTCTTTTATTAATTTTGCCCGATACCTTAATAAATAATAATAAAAATACCTGCTAAAAATTCCCGTTGATTGCTCCGTCTCACTTATTTCTATTATAAACATGTTTCCTTTAATTTTCTTCAGCGATATTTCCTCATTGATTGTTTATAAAAAGTAAATATAAATGAAGTTTAAACAAACCAACAACAACAACAATAGCAGCAATAAATAAATAAATAAAAATACTTAGATGCACGAAAAATCACTTACTTTCAAATATTAAATCTTCAATGTTCCGATCATAGATACCGATAGCTGAGCAGAAACACACTAGCGTCCATAATGTGACAATGATGACATTGTGAAATCGACACATTCTAACATTAACCTCGTGCGTTCTGCCAGAAACCATGCCTCTGCAGACGACAGTTTGTTTTTATACCTGCTTGAACCCAGCAGGTGTTTTGCACCATGCGCTGTGAACAAAGCCGGGTACAATATCATCTGCCACCTTGCGGTATAATTATCACAGAGACTTGAAGCTGGTAAATAAAATATATTTGTTTTGAGTGGGTGTGGAATCTCATTGAGAAGTCATACAATTTGAATAATTTCACGAGCGAGTAGTGCGTGGGAAAATGTAAAATTGCATTCTTTCAAGATGAAATATAGTACATATTTACTCAAAACAAGCAATTTTTAATTTTATTCTTAATGGTGACGAAAGAATGGAACTATTTTGTGTATTGGATCCTGTTCATACGCAGATGAATCCATGTGTATGTTTGCTTTTAAGAAAAACGAAGAGAGGCAACTTTTAATTGCTAGAATGCTAAGTATATACATAAATGCCCCTAATTATCCCCCTTTATAAGTAAAAAGTAGATTCGGTAGTCCTGTCTCAATCAATGTGGGTAATATCAATGAATTTTCAATTATTATGATATTACATAGATAATGAAACTAAAACAAATATGTATTTATATCCACTTCTGTGGACACAATTAGAATAGTAAATATATATAATAATATAGAATCATTGAATTCGTGTTACATTATTAAATTTAAAATGTTGAAAATAAGCATTTGCTATATACGTTTATACGTCCACAGGCAAATTATATTCCACAGTTGCACAGATAACATTTTCAGTAGATTTAAAACAAGAAATATCTTTAAAAAAGATATTCGGCGTAGGATGAAAGAAAACCGAGATTTCCAGTCTTCTAGAACATTCCCAGGAAAAGCGCGCGAAAGACCGACGCACAACAAATTTAGTACGCTCTAGAAATAGTTCAGTATTTTTTCTATGAAATATACTTATTTATAGACGGTAATACAAAAAATTATATCTGTAAATAGGCTTGTTTGATATTTGTTCATATCATTATTGCATATGACAATTATGATATAAAAGCGTTATTAGTTGTTTTGGTTTTGGCGATTAATTTTCAATGAGAGCATCTCGGCAGGCTGGAAGAATTCAATATACATAGTAATTAAGGGGTTTCATGTCATAACACGGTGGATTCTTTTTTGTTGTTTTAAATCATTTTCACAAAGTAGCATCCCTCAATTGATGGAAAAGGATTTTATTTAACTTACTGAAATCACATTCATGTTTACATCAAAAAGAAAAGTAATAACACCAAGCTGAATGATATATACAAGCTGCACCCCTTATTTACAGTAATTTTATAGTCCATAACGATGCGTTAACCAATAACAGGAGTCCTTTTATTCAGCTTAGAATAATTTACCGCTGTTAGCGTATATTTGATTGGTTTAAGTCGATTTGAAATCGAATTAACAGCGACGAAATGAATATGTGAAATTGTGCATGATAAAAAAAATGACTAGTATGAAAGTGTATTTCCTGTATTCTCTCTTTTTTTTTCGTGAGGTAGCGCATGTGAACTAGTATTGTAACTTTTGGTAGTATGTAACTCTACTCCCAGTGTCTTAAAGCAAAAAAAAAAAAACAAAAAAAAAAAAAAAATCCTGCGTCAAATATCAGTGAGGATAAAACAAATGCCGGCATCACAATACAAAATATTTTTAAAATGATCTATTTTTTTTACCACGAGGCGATATTTGATGTTTATTTAAAGAAAACATACTTAGGGAAATGACACTCGCAGTAAAAAAAAAAAATTGGAAAAAAGAAAAATTAGCTACATTCTGTTGATCTTTACTTGTGGTGGCAGTGGTTATCTACAACTGTAAGGGGAGGTAACTACTTCGTAGAGTTTATTGTTAACTTTGTTATTCTTACCATATGGATGTGAACGCCCTGTGACTAGCCGGACTGTTACTTATCCTAGTATCACAGATATCTGAGCAGTATATCAACCAAACTGTGCGCAAATGTATATTTGAAAACAATGTTCAATGATTAAAACACGAGTGAAATAATTACATATATAAATAGAAAAATATCAGGATACTTTGCTAATTTGTGTAGTGTGAAACAATACAATATAACAATAAATATTGTACTTTATAAGTTAACTAATACTAATACATTTTGCAATGGAAATGAATAATATAATTTTCAGCAATCTTAATTTTGGAATAAGCTATGATTCGAGCAGATTTATTGGAAACGAAAATACAGTAAAACCTCGTTTATTCGAACACTTACGGGGAGGAATGATTCGGATAAGTGAGATTAAATTTTCATCATAGGCAAATTAAATATCCTATATCTTTGCCGTTAAACAATTTTATCCACGTCAGTTTGAAGAAGGCACAATCCTCGGAAAACTGCATATTTAATGTATCTCATCCACGTCGTCCAAGACTACGTATGTGCATTGTAGGCAAAACGGACAGGAATATACGATTCACGCAATTCTGATGTACAAGCCTTTTCTTGTAATTAGCCATTTTAAAGAAACGTGAAAATAGCTAGACCTATGTTGTTTGCCTTTGTGTCGCCATTCTCTCTGTTCTTATCATTTCTATTACTTTTTATCAAAACACGTTTTTTTTTTTTTTTTTTTTTTTTTTTTTTCTTTATAAGTACGAGTGCCAAATTTTATCTGCAAGACATTTCTTTGGAAACTGAACCATGTCATGGAAAAAATCCTTACCTTATTAGAGATCTTGAAAGACTACGATTCGAGTATTTGAGTGACCTTTTACAAATTTCTTTTATTGTGCGACACATTTATTTATTTGGAAATAAAGAAAAATGACACTCGGTATTTAAGAAATATTTCCTCGTTATGTCAACTGATTATTTCGTAACACCGAAATATGAGATAGAAAATACGAATGCAATATATGTTTCGTTCGAGAAGTCTGCAATATCTCTCAAGGGCTTCCATAGGAAAGTATCATGATTTTTAATATCCGTTCGGAATACATATCAAGATAATATCTACTGTCATGACATTTTAAAGTGTTTTGGCATTGTAGGATGTCAGAAAAGTATTGTTGAAATATTTTAATTTATAATTAAATAGTTAATTTCGCTAGAAGAAAATCCAAATGTTTAACGAGCAACAACACATAAGCATACGTTCACATTTATTTGCCTAGAAAAATATAAATTCATTGCACACAATTAAACATTTTAAAATAATTCGCTAAAGTAAATGAAGCAACTTCTCATAATTAAGATAGAAAAAAAAAACGAAAAAAAAAAAAAAAAAAAACTAATTGGAGAGTGTTATTCAAGGTGGGTGGTTAATTGTACTGTGGCCCCTGAGAATGACAAGACATATTGGATAACATCTCAATCTTCAAGCATCTATTGACTTGGAGTTATAAGCTAATTTGCTCTAAGTCTATAAAGGCTTGCATTTACTATAAATATACCACACTCACTTGATGGAATATGATCAAAGTTTATTGATGGACGGATTACTTTAATGAAATAAAGACGTGTTTATATCATGCAAAACATAAAAATCTCACATTCCAATGTTTTGCCCAATTTACTTTAAACCCCACACATTTACAAATATTCAGAACATAGCATTTTATCTCAAAAATGTTATAAACAGAAATCCAATTTGAAATCAAAATGAGAGATGAAAAGAAAAAAAAATCACAATATGAATAAATGAAAAAGCTGTGTTTTACAAAA